>CM071929.1:56733719-56825147 GCA_016081115.2 Rehmannia glutinosa | reverse complement strand
TATTGCTTAGACCAGACTCAAGTACCATCCTCTCCTTTGTTTTAGATTCTGATTAAACGGTAAATGAAAGTCGCTTTTGAAGGCACTAATTTTCTTTAATACCAAAAAGTTGACAATCATTTTTGAAGTGTTTGCAAATATTCCTTTAGTGGTATGTTTGGTTAGCTTTCCCCATAAGCCATCATTTGCATTTTTTTAATCGAGATTCCATGTTCCCACATGACTAAACTCTGAGAAATAGCCTTCGCCTCTCCTGAATCAGCCTCGAAATAAATCAAGAGAATGTACAATGCTCACGGTTCCTAAAATCCTCAACTACTATGCATGAGTCGTCCCCAATTGATTGCTTCACATCGGACTCTCTATTCAGCCACCTCTCACTGAGTTCCACCTTACACACCGCCGTTTAAAGCCTTCAATATTAATAGTTCCACCATATTGTACCCGGAGACTAACCCTTGATCTCTCATGGAGAGACCAATATTACCTCACTTGTAACCAATTAGGCTACAAGGTCATTGATATTTGCATTTCGCTTTCCCAATCATCAACCAAATACAAAATGATCGCGTGAAGCCCCCTTCCCCATTACTAAAAACAAAGGGTACCCTTATGGCTCGCTTGGTTTTTTCGATGGGATTAAATTAATGATTTGAATTAAGTAAGGTTGTATTGTTCATGTATTATATAATATGGTTTAATTTGTATTTGGGATTTGAGATTGAGATACCATTTTTTAGAAATGGTATACAATTTTTGGTTGATTATATTGATTATGGGGGATAGTATAGTCAAATGACAAAAGTACTAATACCATTAAAGAAAAGTTGATAGATACATGGTTCTCAAGGGCACATTTGACAATTGGCAAAAGTAGAAAACATATAATTATCTAATACCAGCTAATGGGTTGTGATATATAATCAATTGGGTGTTAGATTTAATCAAGAGCCCGAAGTTATCATGCGCCACAAACCCAACTCCCAAACATGGATCTAGGCTTTTGATAAATCTCATTTAAAACTGCAATTGCAAAAATATTCTACTCATCATCATCATTAGAGAAACTAAATCAAGATTTCCAGAACTAACAACTACATAGGTTTTTCTTCATCTGAGCTACCAATGCCTGCACAATCTAATCTATTAATAACCAGAAAATGTGCTCTAACAGTAGTTGACATTGAGCTGCCTAGTGCAGGCAAGAAGCGGCTTTTGCCGCCCTCTTGTTCTGCCATGGACGTTATAGCATGAGGAAGAAGCTTAATCCACCCGACCAATTAGGTTGATGTTTTCTAGTGCAATGTCGTGGCATGGATTGATTTTGCTGCACACTAGTTTCACTGCATCTTCTCGTGGTACAAGTCCCATGAATGTTCCTGAATGTGATGTTGCTTATCTGAATCTTTGATGAACCCTGAAACCAACACTTGAAATTTATCAGTGACTTGAAATTTTACTATGTAATGGAGAGGAAGTAATAAGATTTGCAATACAAAATTATTCTTATGAAAGATTTGTTGAGGACAATGTTTTAAAATCGGACCGTTATTTGCTATTGGTTTGAGATAGGTTCAACTCTGGTCCAATTGGTTTAATAAAAAACATATTTTTATTATAAAAATAACTATAAAAATACCCCTAAATCTAGCCTAATTACAAAAAACTCGAGTGTTTTTCAAAATTTAAAAAAAACCTCCATATAGCTTACAACTTACAATTTACCCGACAAATGTTCCCCTCCTAGGGGATGCAATTTGTAAAATGATAAATAAATGTTAGGTATTTGCAATTTTGAAAATAGTTGTATTTTTGTAATTATGCTAAACTTTAGGAGGTTTTTGTAATCAATCGCTTATTGTATTGTATAAAATAATTCTAATATAATTTGTAATGTAATATACCTTAAAGATAACAAATATATATAATAACTAAAAGAGTCTATGTAGCTCAAATTTAAATAATCACATAAATGCAATAAAACTACCAAATTTAAAGCTTTCGATACCTATAACTTTAAAAGTTAAAATAAAAATCATTAGTTTAGCTAAACAGCCGAATCGACTTATTCGTAGAGGTGTCGCCGAACCTCGACTACCTGCACGCCTAATGGGAAAACCGGGGCGGACCCAAAATCCATCGGCTTAACTTCTTTCACGCTCCAATTTGAACCGTGGTGCATTTTATGCTAGGTCAATTGGGACATGGAAATGTTGCCAAAGCTGCGCCAAAATAGGCCGATCCTAAATTCCTTACCCCAATCCCGACCATATATTTGGTCTGGACGAGCCAACCATTGCATGGTACCGACCGACACTCTACTTATTCTGTCCGGATTTTTTAAAACAATAATTAAAACATGTGCATTGATGGTAAACGCTAATAAAAATCATCATAAATAAAGATTAAATTAAAAAAAAGATTAAATTACCTTAGGATCACATAAATTGATGGGCAATAGTGCTGATTAATGAAGATAGATTATCCACATTCTCCATCACAATATTATCATAAACAAAATCCGAAGCTAAAATCCGCCAGCGGCCTTCGAATCGGGCCACGTCTTGATCTGAACGCCGTTAAGTGTCCGCCGGAAAGTGCAGAATTCACGACGGCGACGCCGCTAACCCTTCTTCATCCGTCGCGGATCTACCCATGCTCCCGACGCTAATCCCGTGGCCCGGCCCGCAATAAACATTAGAAATGTTAATTCCCTGATTACCCGGCCCGATGGATACGCAGTCGTCCCCGGTGGCGATGTCCGCCGTGTCGATGGCGATTTCGCCGGATCCGCTGATGTGATGCCGTCGGTGTTGCTTGTCTGCCGGAGCTGAAATGGTGACGTGGTTGAAGCGGGAGGCGGTAGCAAGAGAAGACGTTGAAATGGAAGTTCTTGCTGTTGATTGAATTTATGTTGCTTATTTCGGAATCGTTGATAAAATCCAGCCGAAGAGACTGTTTTTCCATTTCCAAAAGGAAGGAAATTAAAAAGAAAATAAAAATTCTCAGAAAGCAATTTAAAATATAAATTTAATATAAAAATCTTTTCCTCTCAATATTTAAAAACCTCTAATTACAATAATTACTATTTTTTTAAAAAAAAAGTTCGATCTCACGCAGGTACTGAGCTCTGTGTCTCGCGCCATCAGTAATACCTATGGTTACACGGGTTAACCCTAGTGGCAGACGGCGGACATGGTGGGGATACAATACGCTTCAAAATTTTGCAAAATTATTTTTCCTCCAAAAGTTTTTAAAATTATTTTTAGTTGTAAAATAAATGAATTTTTTTCAATTGCCCCCCAAAACTTGATAAAAACTTCAAATAGTTGTGTTTACAATTGCCCCAAATTTTTTTCTCATAGTTTAAATATATGAATCTCGAGTCGTTTTTCGCCCCCAAAGCCGAAATCCTGCGTCCGCCACTGCGCTAGTGGTTAATTATTACTATTATATATCAATTAATTCAGGATAATTACAAACACCCTAATGTTTGGGCTAATTACCAAAAAAATGCAAAGATTTTTGAAAACTACAAAAATTCTTCTTAAGATTTGATGTTGTCTTTAATTTAAATGGCAGTTATAATATTTCTATAAATGTTATAAATGTCTAAGGTTATTGGAAATGTTTTTCTAAAAGCTTTAAAATGAAGATAAAATCAAATATGAATATTTATTTTTTGTAATTCTCATAAACTTCTAGATTCTTTTTTTTTAAATTAGCCAAACCTTTACTTTCCCATTAATTTATATTTATCTTCAATTTTATCTTAGCGTAATAATAATATATATGGGAATTAGTAATCACAAAATGTCTATGCAAAAAGAAATTTAGTGTGAACAATATCTCTCCAAAATTTAATATAAATGAACGAAATTCAATTTTCACACATTTTCTAAACTAGTTTTCCAAAATTTCTTTCTCGGAACACTTCAAATAATACTAGTTATGTCCAAATCGAATGTGGCTACATTCAATCGTATAACAGGTGTTATTTTGTGTTCAAATTCAAATCCAATCACGCGACACCCAATTAATTAATAATATCATGTTATTATATAATACCAATCACAATATATATAACAAATATAATTAATTAAGTAAAATCGACATGATCAACTTACTACAGGAAGAGGGTTGCAAGAACCAGTTCCACAATTGTTGTAAGGCAAGCCGATGCACCCTGTCCATCCAACGTACCTCCACCGTAGATTCTCAGATTGTTGATATTCTGGAATGAGATCCAATGGTCAATGAAGAACAAATCAGGATTATTAGGCGCCCTTAACACCCCTTTGATCACAAACTCTATAGGACCATCACACGAGCCTCTCAAAATAACCGACCCTAAATAATACGATCCCGGAGGAATCAAGACTCGCTTTTCCCCTCCATTGGCATGCTTCGATCCAAGCTTTTAAATGCCTACAAGGAAAGTATGATCACTGATGTTTTTTAGTCAAAATGGCTAAAAATATGGCTAGTTATCATTTTTTAGAAAGGTAAATGACCAATTTGACATTTTTACACTATTTATATATAGGAATAATTACCTTTGAGGATTGCGTTATTTGCAAAAAAACCACAAATTTCTGAAAATTACAAAAAAAAAAAAAAGTAAGGTTTGGTTTTGTATTACTTTACCATTTTCATAAGCAAAAATATTTCAATTTCCCCGATATTTGTAAAAATATTGCAATTACCTTCTTACATTTAACAACGTAATCAAATGTTAACGTTTTTTTTTTGGAGTTTTCAATCATCTCTAGTTTTTTTTTTTATAATAACCTAAACCTGACAGGGTAGTTTTTGTAAGTATCCCTGTATATATTTTCTGAAATTTCAGGCCATAGACAAAGAATTATTTTGTCAAAAATATTAATGAAGAAAATGGACATGATGAAATTACCTTAGTGTTATCAGTCTTGTTATTTGCAACAGCCCCATAGTCCAGGACATTGAAAACTTTGGTTGCGTGGCTTGTTGTACATACACTTGAGAGTACAACAACAAAGAGCAATATTTCAAGAAGTAATAATCTTGAATTCATGGATCTTGTTATTTGAGGTTTTGTTGATTGATTGATTGTTGACCATGCATTATGAATATTTGGAACCGTTTTAGGTCTATCAAATGCTGATTAAGTGTGGAGGATATAAGTTTTGAACGGAAAGAGAATCATTAAAATGATCAGTCCCGGTCTTTAGTGAGGCCAATGAGGCTACCGCCTTAAATGCCAAGGCGAAGTTCGCCAATCCATGTCATGAAGTATTAAAAAATCACAATTTTGTATTAATCTATCTCCTATATTTTCTCGACAAATATATATCAAATCAAAATCAAATAAATGTTTATGAAACCAAAAAATTACATTAAAATTATAAATTATATCCATTAGAGTTATCTTCACAATTGATTTAGCAAATCTTTTTTTTTTTCTCCAACATATTTTCACTGGTCATGACATCAGCAGAGCAAACTTCAATAATTTTTAGTGGTCAAATCATCATGACTATATTTTACTATGAAAGTCAACATTTTAAGGTTTTTTAGGGTGGCCTGTTCAGAACCGCCGATTTTGGTTCCTATTTTTGTTCCTCATTTTGAGAAACCGAACCGAATCGTTGCCTCACGGTTCCGGGGCTTTTGGAACTGGAACCGACTTGCTCGGTCCGGTCCGGGGCCGGAACCCTAAGCCCTCGGTTTTGGTTCCTTAAAATCGGAATCCTGTTGTTTATCTCTTGATAATTTTTTCATTTCTTAAAATAGTTTATCAATTTCAGCTTTTAAAAAAGAAGGAAAATAAAGAAAAAGACTTGAACGACATGGACTTAATATTCAATAAAGTTTTATACTTAATAATAATAATAATAATAATAATAATAATAATAATAATAATAATAATAATAATAATAAACTATCTATATATACTATTAGAGTATGTAGAAGAATCAAAGTTCACGATTTCGCTTATAACATTTGGTCTAAAACGTGTCTCACGTAGTTACGAAAATAAAACATCATAATAAACATTTAACATTTATTCTATCATGTATTTACCAAAACAAAATTGTTGGTTTTAATCTTAAAAAATGGTTCAATCGTAGCTCCACCACTGACGTTGAACCGGCGCTAAAATCGCCGGGTTTCACGATTTTTTGACCTAGAATGGAATCGAAAACCAAATTTATACGGTTCGGGTTTCGATTTTGGAACCGTTGACCGTTATGGCTTAGAACCGTTGACCACTTGCCCGCTCCGATTTTGGTTCCATTGGCCACCACTAGTTTTTTGCCGTCAGAATTTGAATCAAGGTATTATGATTTTTGTATAATTTATTACTTAATTTTTAAAGTTGATATTAACATCTATTAATCGCGATTTATTCATGTTTTGTTGAAAAGAAATGCTATGTTTTTTTTAAACTCTTGTTATTAATATCATTTGCATCATTTTATAAGTAGTGTAAAATTTTTTAATACTCATAATTGTTATAATTGTATCAATTTATATTTTGTATTTATACAAAATTATTATCTAAATAAAACCTTGTGTTTAGTAATAGAAATGTATAAATAATCTCTTCCAACTTCAAATTTCTAATTAACTCCTCTTTAACTAATAATTTAAAACACATAATGTTAGATATTTTGTGTTATAAGGGCAAATGATTGTCTGGGGCCGACTGACAGCCTGGGACATTGACCGACCGGTGATACCCGACATCGATCTGAAAATGATAAGGCCCATAGCCTTTAGGATGGTTTGTTGTGTTAAATAATGGGCCGATCCGTGGAGGCTTATAGCAGAGATTGGTATAGGCTTATCTATTTGGGCCGGCCCGTCAAGGTCCGAGTTCAAATTGTTGTGATGAGCCGACTGTATAGAGTCGTGTTGCCGAGCCGATTGTTGTGGGCGTGTTAAGGTTGAGCATGACTTCAAGAATAGGTCGGTTCGCCCATGAGATGTGTAAGATGGAGATGCTTGTAAGATTTAAAAGGTTTTTATCAACACAAAGAGCCGACGTGTTCGAGAGATCGGAGGTCCGTATTACTGGCGTAAAATTAGGGTTTTTAATGAGATCCGATCCTAATCTAATGATGACTTGACACCAAATCGTAACGGAATCCCGGATTTTACGGAAACCCTAATCCGAGCTAAGGTATAAAAGGCCCAAGCGAGGTTTATTCTAACCTAATCTCATTTTTTATCAGTTACATTGCTTTTCTCTCTCTCTAGTCTTTGCTTCCTTCTCACAACTTCGACTTAAGCATCGGAGAGGGTACGATTGAGCTCCCTCCGGCCCCTTTTTGTGCGGGTTTTCGTGGTGGTTTTAAATCTGAAAGGTGATCGGGGAGAGGTAATTTTTGGGAGTTATCAATTTTGTATTTATACAAAATTATTATCTAAATAAAACCTTGTGTTTAGTAATAGAAATGTATAAATAATCTCTTCCAACTTCAAATTTCTAATTAACTCCTCTTTAACTAATAATTTAAAACACATAATGTTAGATATTTTTATTTAAAGAAAATGATTAAATTACCTTAGGATCACACAAATTGATGGGCAATAGTGCCGATTAATGAAGATTGATTCTCCAAATTCTCCATCACAATAAAAATCATTATAAATAGATATTAATTTTTTAATAAATATGATTGATTGATTGTTGTTGATGGTGAATATTTCGAACTGTATTAGGACAGCCCGTATATAGATGAGAACTCTGGACAGTTGAAACGGCCTGACAATAAATAGAATCATTAAAATGATGTCCATGGTAGTTGTCTATCTAGTTACCTTGGTTAATGATCTTATATTTTCTCCGTTGTCTTTAAACATTGCAATTGAATGATTTTGTGCTCTTCTTGAGAGGAATTTAAGGAGTCAAAACGGAAACGGTAATAATTGTCCAGTATTTGGGCCATTATACTGGGTTCAAGCCAGAACTATTGTAGTCCATTAGCCTGTTTCCTTAATTAAAGTGTATAATTTGAAATTAGTCGTAATGTAAATATGTAATAATATAAAGATAAGATAATTATATAAAAATGAAATATATCGAGACACTTGTAATTGTAATGCATACACTGAGAATAACCCGTGAATGGTAAATATTACACCAAATATAGTGCTTAATGTGTATGTAAAATCAAAATTCCAAAATCTTCTGCCTCATTGCGGGAGGCCGAGCCAAGGGGGACCAGGGGGCAAGTGCGGCCGCTCCTCGACTTCAAATTGTTCATAATTAGTATCAATTTTATATATAAATTTACTAAATTCTATAAATTTGTAAATTCTATAAATTTGCCCTCTAAAAAATAAAAATTACCTATTTTCGGGAAAAACACTATGAGAAAAACCAGGTTTACCTATTGAAAAATCAGAGGTAAATATTAAGAAAATCGTAAAGTATAGGTAAAATCATTGTAGGTAACCTAGATACAAAATCTAAAATCTGTTGGTAAATATCTATAGAAAATCTATCGTAATTTGTCGGTATAGGAAAAGGGAAAATAATATTTTTTGTTTTGTAGGTATTCTATATGAATCGTAAATTATCTAATCAGAAATTTAGTGACAAAATCATTTTTTTGTGGGTGAATCGAAATTTTCTTGTCGGGTGATAAACCTCGTCCCTCTAGTCTTCATTTTCTGCTCCGTCCCGGGTCGGGAGGGGAAAAAAAGGAAGATCAAAATAAGAAATTTCAGTTTTTTATTATTTATTTATTATTTATTATTTATTAATAAATTATAGAAGTCCAATTTGTGATTGGGGATTTGCATGGTCACAGCTCGGGACAGTTTGACATGGAGAAAATCTGCAAAATGCCGAGCACACGTGGAGCAGTGCTTTTCTCTCTTCCTTAAAAACTCCGAATCCAGCTCCACTCCCCATACAAATACAGCGACAAATTGTAACTACCCATAAGGGATTGGGATTGTACAACCGCGATTAAAAATAGATACATTTACTGTCGGAGAGAAATTGATCAATTCTTGGAATTTTTTTATCAGGTACGACGTTATCCAACATGCATATACGGACAGTATACTAATGCATACATCGTATTTTGCAATATATTATACTGCATGTATTAGTATATGAAATTCGATTAGTTTGTTTTAAGCCTCTTGTTACCTACGATTGCTCGTGGGCGATTTGGCTGCATTGTGTTCTATTTAAGGGAATTTTAGGATTTTTTTTGGTTAAAAGATCAGATTTTTTTTTTTAGGTATTTTTGGTGGGATCTGTTGAATGTTTGATTGATGTGGGCTGATGCGATGATTGATTCTTGAAATTTGCTGTTTATTGCAAGAATTGTTGTTCTGATGATGGTCTTGTTTTTTGGATTTGGCTGATGGAACTCAAGAATTTTGTTTTTGTCAAACATCATGAAATTACTAAATTAATGTTTATATGTTGGGAGTTTTTAACAGCCTTGCTCTTTGATCATTATGAAGTAGTTGTAGAACCTTACTATCCCTGAAAAGTCTTTTTTTATGAGGAACATGTACTAGCTATCAAATCAATATAGAAAAAACAGAACTTGGACTAATTATATTTCGTGTAGGATTGGTCTGTATTGTGTTGATGTAGCTCGGAAAGAAGAGAACATGACCATTGTTTGCGGTGATTCACTTGAAAGTAACGGTCTGGCGAACTGCATATGACGGGTAAGAGAAAACATAGGTACATTCATACGCTGCTAGCTTTTTTGGTAGCCGTTCGTCTGTCAAGTTAAAGTGTTTAATTTACTAATGGAATATATTTATTTCAGAAAAATAGACTTGACAAGGTATTGTGTAGCCTAACTCTTGATTTACTTTAAAAAAAAATGTTGAATTCACGACAGGTAATCATCCGCTGGGTTTGTTGTGTAGCAGTTCTGAGGAAATTTTGTTGTTGAAATAAACTTAATCTACTATGATAAAACTTTTCTGAATTAAATTGTTATGTTAGGCGAATATCGTTTTCTGCTTGTTATGATCTATGCCGAAAAGCATCAGGGGTTTTATTGGTTAGAGCATTAGTGTTATCACCGGTGCAAATCTCCTGCATAAGGATTGGTGAAGTATTATTTTACTTCTAGTCGAACACCTGAGTGACTGTAGATAATTTAACTCTTCAAGCATGTGCTACTGATTTGCCGTTGTGTGATAGTTAATTTTCACTCAATGCTATTGGAGAAACAAATCCTGCCAACAATATGATTTATTGTAAAACTGACTAAGAAGTTACACATCGAATCCTTAATGTTTCGTTTGCAGCATCAAACGGACCGGTGTGTGTGCAGCAGAAGAGTCTTTTTAGCACGTGAATAGTGGTTCCCCTTCACTGATGGCGTCCCCATTGCATCGTCATACTCGCTCGGGTTCGACTGGCATTTCAAGTATGAGGAAACCACAGAACACCAAAGCAGCTGCTCAAAGGCTCGCTCAAGTTATGGCTCATCAGCCAGCTGACGATGAGGAGGAGGAGGACGATCTTTTGTACGGTTACGACTCTGCTGTTCCTACAGCTGGCATAGGACTTGCAGGTGGAAGACACTCTAGAAATCGTTCTCCACTGGTAAGAAACTCGCGTATGTTTGTGTATACGTGGCTTCATATTGAATCTGTTTGTACATAATTTTACGTCCTCCACTTGTGCAACTCTATTAGTAATTTTTGAGACAACGAGAACATTAACACTTTAGATTTAATCCTTTTATTTCTTTACATGTTAATTAAAATTATTGAATAATAACTGCCACGATTTTTACGTGGTAAGATTTCCTATCAAGGCCATGCCTGAATCTTTAATGTTGCTTTCTAGTCAGTTCAGTAAATCAGTAGAACAGCCTCCGTCTGCACGTCCAACATCAGGTGCAAGACCATCGTCAATGTCTAATTCAGCGGACCAGCAGCAGCCTTTATCAGCTCGCCGCCGTCTCTTCTTCGCCATCTCCGGCCAAGCCTGTAGAACCACCTCCACCATCTCGTCATCCTTCTATAGCCGATCGTTCATCTCAACCAATAGACTCGGCTGAAGAAGCACAACCGCCATCTGCTCGCGCTAATGATGCTGGAAGATCACCTTCTCATATTAGTTCTACGGAACAGCCTTCGTCTGCTCGTTTCTCGTCAGTTGGGCGGCCGAATTTGAGGGTCAAGACTGTTTCCATGGTACCACCAAGTGTGCCTCTGTCAATTAAGCCATCCGTATCTGGAATTCCAGCTGATTCTCAACCTGATAAAAGCAGGGATAAAAGGTATTTATCTTCTTTATTTGGCATTGATTTTTATTTTAACTTTGACTTGCTCATTCTACAATATGTGAACGCACGTGGTAATAACCTTTTAATTCCACTAAGCTAATTGACAAATGTGAATGCATGGAAAAGAGTTTGGTTTTCATAAACCGTTGAAAAATGATATATGCCAATATCCAGGTTATCGCCGATTTTGGAACTTTCAAGTATAAAGAGCCTAGTGGCCAGCAGTCTTCTTCTGCTCTACAAGATGAGGTAAATTAAGTCAATTGTGTTACCATACAATTACACCATGGTTGAGCACTTTGGATTGTTGCATGTTTATAACTCTTCGGTTTTTTAATTTCATTAAAAATAATATGGTATTTCTTTCGTTAAGAAAGACATTATTAAGATGTAAAATAGTTATGAATGCCCGTACAATGTGCTCTAGAAGCTTGTCACTTGTCAGTGACACAGTCGTGGATCTTACATGGGCTATGTTTTAGCAATGCTAGCAAGAAATATTTCATCTCATTCATGATTACATCATTAAAAAGGCGTCCTCTGAATTGCAGCTTGACATGCTTCAAGAAGAAAATGACAGTTTATTGGAGAAGGTGATCCTTCTAGCTTCTTACTTTATACATCATTTTTACTTTTCATTTGTACTGAAAGTTTAATCTAATTTTTGAGTATTTTGTATTACCCCATTGGTTAGTATCTTAACATAAACTTCTGTTTCAGCTCCGGTTGGCAGAAGAACGGTGTGAGGAAGCAGAATCAAGAACTAGGCAGCTCGAGAAGCAGGTAGTTCTGAGTGTATATTTTTAAACTCTTTTGTGCAAAATTGCAAGCCGTGCTGCTTTCTTTCTTTGGTATAAACGGTTCACCAGCTAGTGACGCCTCAGTTTCTTGATTTTTTTAACTATAAAAAATGTTATTTTAGCAGTGTGACGCAACATTGTTACTTTTCTGGTTACCTTCTGACTTAACTGGTTTCTCTACATTACTAGAGAATTGTAACTTTTATTTTGTTGAAATCTTTGTCTTCCGTTAGATTGCGTCTCTAGGAGAAGGCGTATCTTTAGAATCTCGGCTTTTGACCAGGCAAGTAATGGTTTTTGAAATTCTTTGCTAAATATTGTGGGTTCTGGATCTGAATTTTTCCTGGATATGCTAACCTCTGCAGGAAGGAAGCAGAACTTCAGAAACGAGAGGTATGTAGAATAACTAATGCTAATATTTACAAGTTAGTTTTTGTTCCTTGTTCTATTAGGTGGATTCGCTACTTGCCTATAGTTAGTATCTCGTGAAACGCAATTCAACTTTGTATTGGACGCTTTTTCTCTTTGCAGGCTGCTCTTAAAGTTGCCGCAGAAACCTATGGTGGAAGTGGTGATGAGATTGCGGCCCTTCGAATGGAAGCCGAGGTACTTAGGAGTGTTTGCACACACTTAAAAGAAAGTGTTTGTCAGCTTTTGGCTGAAAAAAAAGTAGTTTGTAGTGTTTCAAACGCCTGATTCTGCAAAATTTGATGAGAATCCGAAAGCCCATGCCGTGGGGTGCTTTAGATTTATGATTCTAATTTTGGTTTGAGTTTGCTCAAATGAAGCACTTTTACAACTTATTCACCTCTCTCTTTAAGTGTGAACTTATTAAACTTTTAGCTTCTATCTGGAAACACTACCAACTTCGGATTCTCAAATACTTTTTGCTTCTTCTGCAATAATCACTTCCTCGAAAAGCAATTTTTTTCTTTTTTTTGAAATACTTCCTTAGAATCTCCAGATCTACCTTGTCGTTGTTCTTTTCGTCTGCTACTTTTAAAGTGTTCCTGGAAATGTCATTTTAATTTTCTCAAAGTTTCAGTTTAATGTTCATAATCAATCACGGCGAGTAGGAATATTCTAAATGTGATTAATATGATTTTCAATAAGACTGCAAGGGAAGAGGCTACATCAGCTTTGGATCAGCTCCATGATGTCGAGCGTGAAGTTAAATCACTTCGGACAATGACGCAAAGAATGATATTGACGCAAGAAGAGATGGTATTTGCTAGTTAAAGCAACCCATAAATTCCCTTTTTTTGTCCATACTTATGTTATTGACAGTCTTAACACTTTAGGAAGAGGTTGTTCTCAAGCGGTGTTGGCTTGCTCGGTGCTGGAGTTTATGTGTTCGCTATGGTAACTATATTTTACTTGTTAAAATTAGAGCATGAATTATTAGGCTGCGATTGCTTATGAAAAATTTATTTGTATTCCGCTAAAGAATTTTTTTTTCACCCAAAATGTGAATGATTATAAATTTTCTAGAAAATACACTATTCACTCACTTTCACTTTTTTCTCCCACGAGTCACTTATACTCATTTGTTAGAAAAACCATCAAATCACCAATTACTATTACAAATTTTCCCACAAATCCTACTATTCTCTCTCACATATTTCTAACTACCAATCATATCGAATCATTATTTTACTATTTCTAATTTTCATGTCATATTTAATCACATTATCAAAATTCATTCTTATTCCTTTCAAAAAAAAAAAAATTCATCACTATTCTCTAGCAGAAATATAATTTCCAAAATGAAAGAATACCCAATCGATTTCGCGTCCATTCTTGAAGTTTAGCAAACTAAGCTCTAGAGTGAGTAACGTTTCACGGTTATTTATCATTTTCAACATTTCAGGTATTCATGCTGATATAGCTGGCGCAAGACATGAATATTGGTCATCTTTGGCTTCCCGTCCCGTTGAAGTTATATTGGCTGCAGGACGTAAAGCAAAAGATGAAAATTCAGCGAGTAAGATCCACTGTGCTCTGTGTTTGCAGGATAATATTTGAGATCAAATGCAGATGTATTTCCCCTTCATTATAATCTTTATCCTTTTTCTTTTCTTATATCTTATAGGGATATTACAAAAACTACCTTTGTTGTTTGGGTTAATTACAAAAAAAAAAAAACCAGATATGTTTGAAAATTACAAAAAGCCCATTGGTGTTTGATTCTGTGTTAAAATAAGGGGTAATTGTAATATTATTACAAATGTAAGGGGAAAGTTTGAAGTGTTTTTTTTATTAAGGGGGTAAAGTGTGGTACATAATCAAAACCTTAAGGTTTTTTGTAATTTTAAAATATCTCTGTTTTTTTTTAACCAACCAACCAAACCTCATGGGTAGTGTTTGTAATTCCTTTTCTTATATATTGGCCATGCTTGCTGAGAGTTTCACTTTTTTGTTCGATATCTCAATACAAAGGATGGATGGTGAATTTTAGGCCTAAGCTGAACTAAAAATGAGCGGAAACATTGAAATTAGACAAAGGAGGAGGACGTTTTACGTTACCTCCATTTTATTAAGAAGCGGTATCTATAGCAATAAGATCTTTGGCCAATATTTGCAAAAACGCAAAATACCAACAATATCATCACGTTTGAATATGGTGCCGGACATTAAACAGCCGAAATCTTTTTCACTAAATATCATCCATTCCTTTATGTAAAACTCAACAATTATTTGTTTGGTGCTACACTAAGCAAATCTTGATTCATGTTACACTTTGGTCAATTTTAGCAGTTAACAATGATTTGGAAGAAAGGGAGAAAGTTCTAGAGGCCAAGGATGATATTTCGGACAAGCCCAATGTCGAAAGCATGCTTATGGTCGAAAAAGGTCTTAGGAACTTAACTCGCTTAAGGTATCTCCCAATCATGATCCTAATACTTGTCATATTTCGTTCCTAATATTTTACGAATTGAACTTAAGCAGCAGAAGTTTGTGCAATGTTTTCTGTTTTTGTATGTTATTTTTTCTGTTTATCTTTCTTTTAAAGGTCGAGGAGGCAATAGCCATATCAATGGCCCAAAAACGCCGCCCAAGTCTTGTAAAATCTAGTTTGACAGGTATACCCCTTTAAAATGCATTTGAAAACTAATTTGCCGACTTGATAGGATTTTATGGGATCTGTCAAGTACTATTCAAATCTAAAAATTCATAATCTCAAATTTATTTGTTGATGATGCCTTCTTTATTTTGACGACTGCAGATGAATTGAACCTGCCAATAGACGGCCACAATTTCCCTGAAGCATTTGGTAATTTTTGTACAGATATATTATTTTCTATCTTGTCGGTTTGATGTCTAAATATTTTTCGGGATTGTCTTCCATTTTCAGAACTGAGTCCAGAGGAGTCCGAAGATGTACTTCTGAAGCAGGTAAGTTGGTAATGCCGTGACCAGGATTTGTTCTTCCTAAATAGGAAAATGTCAGTTTGATATGTTATCTGTTGCATTATAGATTGTTAGTTATATTGAATGTTCAAATAAGTTATTTATCCTTTTTCTGATTATATATATTTTTTTGTGGAGTTTTATTCACAGTGTTGATTCTTTGTTATTGCTTGACTTTATTTCTACTAGCATTGTATGCTCCAAAGCAGTAAACAGTTTCATATCAGCTAAAGATGTGCAAAATTGAAAACATGCCAATTTATTGTGTACACTTCCAGGCTTGGCTGATGTATTTCTGGAGAAGAGCGAAAAATCAAGGATTGGAACTCGACGTTGCAGAGGAAAGACTGCAGGTGTGGATCAACCAAGGGAATAGGCCACCTACTTCGCACGATGCAGTCGATGGTATTCTCTTTTTGGCCCTCCCTTCTTCCTATGGTGTTAATTCTATTTTCTCATGTTACATGAAATAACGTTAGGGATAATTACAAAAGATCCCCTGAGGTTTGGGCTAATTACAAAAAACCCAAAGATGTTTCAAAATTACAAAAAGGTCCCTCAGGTTTTGATTATGTCTTAAATTATTAAATTTAAAGGGGTGATTGTAATATTTCTAAAAATATCAGGAGGGTTTTGACATGTTTTTTTCTTATGAAGGGAGAAATGTAAGCGTAATCAAACCTCAAAGTTTATTTTGCAAATTTCAAAACCTCTGGATTTTTGTAATTAGCCCGAACTTGGGGGTTGTAATTATCCTTATCTTTACTATGAAACTAAGGGAGTGTTTGTGAAAGTTTCGCATTTAGGGAAGTAATGCAGAACTAGTTGAGAATTAGAAGTTGATAGTGTTTGCAAATGGAAACCAAAAGTTGAATAAGTTAAAAGAGAGTGTTTGGTCCATAAATTATAAAAATATTTTATTTGTGTATAAAAGTCACAAACCGTAGTTGAGAAATTTAAAGCACATCTCCTTCTCGCTTTAGATTCCGATTGAAATATGGAGAATCAAAAGCCGAACTGGCATTCGACTTTTCATCAGTCAAAAGCCGACAATCACTTTTTTAAGTCCCTGCAAACACTCCCTAACACATTAATAACTTCAGCTCTCACTCTTTGAATTAGAAGATTTCATTGAATGATTGAACACAACATTGATGGATAACATTGCAAATAACTTTTAAGTCAAGAGTAACATCAGTTTATGCCCCTATGTCTCTTTGCTTGTTTGTCTCAGTCGAACGTGGTATGATGGAGCTCCGAAAGTTGGGTGTTGAGACCAAGTTGTGGGAAGAGTCACGTAGATTGATCGATCCAGATTCTGCCCAGAAAACACTATTGGAAACTGAATATAACATTTTGGCCTGAGAGCTTTTTCATCATTCTCCTCTTTTCTTGCCACTCTGGATCTCTCTGTAAGATTAATTTTCCTGGTGCTTTTCTTGCCACTACGGCTATGCCCGTTTTGGACAAGTTCTCGTGGCTTGGCTCATGGGGCGCTGACGTTGACAATGAATAAACAAAATAGGGAACAAAAGAAAAGCTTCAAGAATAGTTGAAATTTCTTTTCTTTTTTTTTTTACAATTTCCTTTTATTGGCTAGTACTTTTAATGAATCATGTATATCTTCGTTTTTACAAATCATTGCAAGGTTACGTAATCAAATATTTCCTTTGATAAGGTTGACAACAAATTATTTATGTTATAGGAGTGTTTGACAAATACTCAATTTTGGCGGATCTTCTATTAGGAATGATGTTTCATCTCATATTTCACCGCACGGATGATTGCTTAGTGTGTATAGAATTCTACCATATTAAAATTCCACAATTTGGGCTTGATTTATGCTTCAAATTTAATATCGATACACCTGATCAACTTATTAGATTATATAATTATGGTTGCTGATTTAGTTTCCTTATCCTTTGAGGCAAGATTAGAAAAAAGCTGTTAGAAAATACAAAGTTCTTTTCTGGAAGCCTTTACAACAAGGAAAAAATTGTATAAATAAAAGTTCTCAAAAGTCCACATTAGGGGCCAAATAATTAATGAAATATATCAATTGCTTGACCACACTAGAACTTTTCCAGTTTCATTTCCTCAACAAGGAAAAAAAAATGTATATGAACAAGAATTGGATGTCCCATTTATTAATTCCACCAATGAAACTCCGTCGTGGGCAAGTCTCTTTTTTTTAAAAAAAAAAAGATAATTGTTCATATAATTGAATTTGACCAATTAATCTTGACTTCTCCCTACAATAAAGTACGTGTGATGCTTACAAGGGTCTAGATTTTGACACTTACAAATTACAATACCATCTCATATAAGTTTTATTATATATAAATGATTGTGATATTCTGAAATATTGTTTTTGGTAATTATGATGCAATAAAAGTAGAAAAATAGGCACAATAAATACTATAACTCAATCAGGGATATTGTTTTAAGGTTAAAATTGTCATGAAATGTCTTTATTGATAACATTTTGTTTGACCATAATCAATTTTTTTTTATAAATTTAGTATTAATATTAATTATGTTCCAACACATATAATAAATAATACATTATATTTGCGTCATTCTTGACACTATAAAGTTTTTCAAAATCTAAATTTAGCTGTTACTAAACTTATATTACTATCATTCAACCTTTTTCTCTTTTAAAAATTAAATTAGCCAAATTGTGACAATCTTATTAGTCCTTAATTAATTTAGAAACATACAAATATATATAGGCATATATTATAACTTCATCATCGTGAGGGCAATTTTTTATTCTTGTCTTTTCAGAGAGACAAGAAAGTAAACCCCGTGATGTTGTATAGAACAATTTAGTTAAACAATTCAATATACTATTATATTTGTGATTGTGTTTGAAATCCAGTTTTCTAGAAGTTGTAATTAGCATTTCAATTGAAACGCCGTTGAAGCAATCATAAGCTTAATTCACGTTAATAATATATTAAGGACAATTTGTCTGGATTACATCCTGTCCAACCCATAGTAACAAAATTCTCCGATTTTTTGAAAAATACTCGAATAAAACACGATATTTTTAAATACGACGTTAAAATTCGTATATATCTTTTAAAAATAATAATGTGACAAAATATCCCAAACTTTTCGTTAATAAAGCGATTTATTCGATTTTTCCCATTTTAACAAAATTATACTATTTTAATTTATTTTTTTAATTTTAAATACACTTTTATTAACTAATATAACTTGTGCAAATAATTTATTGAGAACCTTCCCACTAAAATGTATAATTTTCTATAGAATTATTAAATATTTATATCGATATATTTCGAATTAATCACGTATTATACTGAGACAAATTTTGTCGTATAACCGAGATTTTGTCGAATTATTCACGAAATATCGAATAATACCCGAGATACGAATTTTAAGGGCTAACGAATTATTCCCGAATCCGAGATTTGTTACTATGGTCCAACCAGGCATCCATTTGTATATCAAGATTTTAAATTTAGTTTCTTCTATATATCCCCTAAAATTAAACAAATAAATAATACTTTAATGTATGACGTGTGAGTTAGAAAGTGTATGATACTATGTAAGACGTTAGACGTATAACCTTACGTTTAAGTTTTGACAATCTCTTTCCAAAAAGAAATATTTATATACATATTTTACAATCTTCGTACCTTTAAAGTATCTCTTAAATGGTCAATCAAATTGTCATGTTTTTGTGGATGTTGTGAAAATGGAAGGGTCGTAATTAAGTTTACTGTATGTTATAATATGAAACGTAACTAATGTTACATTTGATTTATTGAAGACTTTCATTAAAATGAGATTAGATCTTCTTATTCCACTTTCTCTATTCCACTTCTATTCCATATATTGGATGTAATACATGTGTACTGATTGTGACATCATATGACATCATTTTGTACATGTGTATTTCATCCAATCGATGAAATAAGAGTGGAATGGAGAAAGTGGAATAGAGATCAATTAATATATACCTTCTATATATATGATCATATAGGGAGCTTGCAGTTGTTTTTTACTAATTAATTGTAAGTTTTTCCGATCGATGAATGAATTATTTATTTTGATTCAAAAAAATCCCGTTTGAAAATAGATGATCTCGTATGGAAGCCGACTGCAAGCCGCGCACATGATTTAATTTCGAAATTCAAGTTTATTTTGGTCTTTGAACTTTACTTAGAAACAAAAAATTAATCAATTTAAGTAATAATATTTGATATTTTCTCATCAGAATCTAAAAGTCCAACTGATGTTTGGGTGAAGGTTTGAATTAATATTAGTGCCCACCAAGTTGAAAGTAGGGTTTTAAGACAAAAATCAAGTTGCCCGATGTGGTCAACATAATTTTAATTGGAAGGTGCCCACAACAATTATGGACCATTTACATACAAGCGGTGGGCATACGACCACGGACATGTACACTTCAAATTTTATTTATTACAACAATTGAAAAAAATGGTCATTGAAAAAAAAAATGGTCAAGTATTTTAGTCAGACAAAAATAATAAATAAAACAATTAGGACATTTTGTTAGTCTAGAACTCAATGTGAGCAAGTAAAGACTATAAAGCGACCATATCAATAACAGACTAAATCCACCTTTTTATCAATGTATTATAATTATTATTGTAGAGATATTCAAGCTTTGTGGCAAATAATGGAGATTATTAAAGTAACTAATGAGTTTAGGACAATTTCTCTTTCTTTTTTTTTTTATCTTCAAAATTGTAGGACTATAGGTTAAAATAAATAAGTGGGCACATACAATAATTATCGAAGTACAAATACAAGATGTAGGCAATGGCTTAGAACATAGATAAGATTTGCTTGAAAATAACAATGTGAAACAATATTAAGTACAAAAGTACTCTATCCTAATTATTTTCATGGTATATATGTTCCATCCATTATTTTACTTTTTCATACCCTTCAAGCTTCAGCCATGTTCCCTAATCAAGTTTATCTTATCCGTAAGAAGTTTTCGACGGGTTTATCTTGTACCTTTAAAGTTTATTTATGAATCGGTTGGTAGATTAACGGCAAGACGTAGGTAAAACACAGATATGTGCATACTTGAGTTCGATTTCTAATTTTCCACGTAACTCTATCCCCTACCAGAATATGTGCTCAAAAAAGAAAAAAATATATAGGGACAACTACAAAAAGTACCAATGAGATTTGGTTATAATTGACTAAAAAAAAACTCAAATAATTAAATTTCAAATTACTTAAATCACATTAAGTTTTGATCCCGACTTGCATTTCATCCTTATCTTACTGTTAGTTAATCTGATGGAATTTATTCACGTCATCAAATAGTTTATAGTTACACCCCTTAGTTTTTTTAAATATAGCAAATTAATAGCTCAAACTTTTATGACTATTTGTAATATTTAGAAAAATTGAGCGATGTAATTGTAAAATAAGACGAAAAGTACTTGGGACTGTGTGTAATATTGATAAAAGTTGAGGAAATATAATTGTTTGATGAAGTTATCAAATTTCGTTAGTTCAACTAATAGTTATGGTAAAAATGTACGAAATGATCAGTACACTTCAATAGAGTTTTTTCATTTTTCTGTAATCACCCCAACCTCAAGGGTGGTTTAGTTTAATAATTAATAATTATCCCTTATTTATATTGCGTACTAATATCCACCATTCAATTGAATATACTTAGATAAATAGACTTGTACAATCCTAATGCAAAGGGTTGCCAAATCACCATTAATGCAATTTTTGAACCTAACTATGATGCAATGTAGCTGAAATTTGAATTAGTATACTGTTTTATTGCACTCAACTACTTATAATATTAACTTCCAAAATTAATTTGAATTGGCCAAAAACATTAGTCGGTTATCATTATTTTTTCAATCTCAAATTTCAATTACAATATCATTTGCCCAACGTGCAATGGTCCATTACCTCGCCATACAAATAAATCAAAAATACAAAATGAATAAATAGATATTTTTCTGGGAAAATAGCGTTGTTTTTCAATTGATCAAACACAAAAAATGTATTGGTCCTCTAGTTCTTTGACTTATTATATATATCTGAAAAATGAAAATAATGAAATTATGTAAATTTCGTGGGAGGTGCAAATTAAATTAAAGAGAACATATAAACTTTTCCGAGTTGCGTGGGTTTGACTCAATCCAACGTGGTCCACCTAGACCGCCTTACATACAAAACGGTCAACTTATTCCATCTCACCCAATCATATAAATTCTCCATCACTTACGTACATCCGATAATCAGAATCAAGAAAACCCAAAACACACACACTAGAAATAAACTCCAAATTAATTTATTTGTTTTGTAAAAAAAAATATATATATATATAATGGGTGGTGGCAGTAGGGACCCTGTGAAGGTGGTGATAATCAACACACAGTACGTGGAAACTGATGCTGTGAGCTTCAAATCTGTTGTCCAAAGGCTCACCGGAAAAGACTCCACGGCGGCGGCGGATGCCGCCGAGGGCCGGAAGAGGTTAAAATCGAGAAATGAACCGGTTTTGAACCGGGGAATGTCGTTCAAGGATTTTGATAAGATGCTTAAGGAGTTGCCTCCACTTGATGAGTTGTACAGGCTTTATTCCGACTAGCTAGGTAGCTTAATTCCCATTTATGGATTCATATAATTTTTTTTTTTTTTCCTCCGTATGTATATTGAGTGTGTGATTTTTTTGTCGAGTGTCTTATTTGTTACATTGGATTCAAATATTTAGTATTGTATATACAGTGCGTGTGGCATGAATTTCGGGCCGTATATACATGTTCTGGGAGAGGAAGAGTGATGAGTCGAACCATATATACATATTTGTTGATTCTTTTATAATTGGTATTTTCATTGTCCATGAGTTGAGGTTTTATACTTCTATTAAGTGCTAAAGGGCCAAAATAGTCATATTTTAGAAATAAATATTTCTAGCCATTTTGGCATAATAACAGACCATTTAATATTATAATTCTAGCATGTTTGTTTGATATTTGGTCTAACTAACTAACTGTAGTTGTCTAGTCTCTTTAACAAACACTGGATTAACTAATCTGCAGCTAACTAACTCCTCATGAAGGTTTGCATCCTCTAATATCCCCAGGGCAAAATTAAGGTTGCATCATAGACCTTAAGTTTGTCTCTGGTAATTCCAAATGTAATACTTGAATTGGCTTTTGTAAAAATATCAGCAATTAATTTAATCAATTGCGGGCGCATGTCTGATTATTAATATGATATGTTGTTGCACCTATTGTCGAACAAAGTAGAGATCCAACTCAATGTTTGGTCCTTGCATGTAGAATGAGATTTGATGTCAATTGAATGGTATTGAGATTATCACACCAGATAATTGGATTCTTAGTAGTTTGCACATGAATTGTACCCGAGTTATTTCAGCCACCAAGGTAACAACAATACAACATTCCTTTTCATTCTGCTTCAATGGATTATGGATATGGAGATAGTATGTTGTTTTCTGTATTGCCCCGAGCTATAAAGTTGGTATAATAAGTGCATAGCTTTGCCCATTAGAAATTCAACCACACTTTATAATTATAAACAAATTTTGGATCAATTAATTGAGCCTAATAGATAGAGAGCTAAAAAATGATATTAATGTAACCACCTCATATGAGTCAATAAACAGACAAAATCTAAACAATCTATATATATATATATATATATAAAGTAAGTTATTTTTATTTATATTTTCCCGCCTAAAAGAACCTTCTAAAAATGATTTTCAATTTATATATAAAAAATAAAATTTGTCGGCAACTTTAAGAAAACTCTAATAACTATAATAGATTTTAGCCTTTTATTTCCGTCAACTTTGGTATCAATCGAGTTTAAAAAATTCTATAGATATTGTATCAATTAAAATTATACTATTAATAAAAAATATCACTATAAGATCTTAAAATACGAATGACTTTCCATTTCAGATTCAGTCAATATAAATTGTCTACCTTATTTAGATAATCTATAAAAAGTAAACCGACTTTAATTGTTGGCCAAGAAATGTGTGTATGTGTATGTGTGTGTGTGTGTAATTGCCATTAATTTACAACAACCAAAAAAAGAAAATTAGTTTATTGTGATATATCAGGATCTAAGTCTTCCATTTTAATTTGATTCAATAATATACTATATATTCGTGTATTGCAAAATTGATGATTAAATTTACAATTAAAAATAATCACATTTATTTCAATACAATAAAAATAATTATGACCCAAGTAATTCAAATATACCCTATTTTATTAACATTCATAGACTCATATTAAAAGGTGCCAACTATGAATATATATTTCAAATTTATCAATAAATTAATGAAACCTACTCATAATAAATATGATTTTGGCATATTACCATAATCATCTTCTGGATTGCCTATATATGTACAATAGGTTCATTAGTACTTACACATTCAAACGAAAATACATAAATAAAGACTACTCCATCATACAAAAATTTATAAATCAATGGCACTGTGATTACACTAATCTATGATTGAAATATGAGCAAGACCGTGTAAAACTTCGACTTGTGAGAATGTATGAAAAATCAGATACAATGATAAAATTAAATACAAAACCTTGAATGCATCTTTCATGATATCGAGGTATGCTTTAGATTTTTTAATTATTGATTTTTATATTTCTATATTGTGTTGATATAATTTATTTTACAGGTAGATCGAATTCACTAAAATCTATTTTAATGATTGTATCTTAATTTCCATCTAGAATAATGATTTAAATTTGGTACGAGTTTGGTACATAATATTAATATTTAAATTTGTTGTTGATTATTTAAATTTTATTTTCAGTATAATTATGATATTTTTTCTATCATGAATATTGTTTCTATATTTAAAAAATTATTCATAAATTTGGTTTCTAAAAATTTGGTGTTTAGTCATGTTTTTTGTTCCAACACAATAAGTTGGTTATTAAATTGTAATATTTTTTCTTTCAATAATTCATATTAAATGTTGTTTTCAATGGTTTGGAAAATAATTAATAACATATCACCATAATAAAATTATTTTGGGTATGTGTAACGTGCACAAGATAAATTTAGAGTTGTACAAATAACGACAAATATATTTTGTACTAAATATTATATCTATGCGAATCATATAATTTATACCAAATTTCAGTAAGATCCTAATTAAAATACATTTATAATCATTTAATTTTAATTATTAGGTATTGACTTTTCATTTTATTTTTAACTAATATATATTGCCTTCTTTATTCGAATAATTAATAAAAATAGAGTAAAGCGAGTGAATTGTCATGGCCAGGTAATATGTATATATGTAGAGAATTGACACTAATTTCACAAATGATTCACAAATAGAAAGCTAATATATTGCAATATATCGGAAAAAAATCTTCCAATTTAATTTTATTCAATAATTTTATTATTAGTTACGTATTACATAATTAATGGCATAACTTATAATTGAAAAATCCATATTTCCATGTTGCTAAAAACGAATTTCGATAATTTTTAACTATAAAAAAGAGTTACATGGTTGAACAATATATTTCTATTGTAATAATTAACATAAATCATTATCTCTCTCTAATTGGGTAGTATATTTTTATTGTAATTTTGATAATTGAATATTGTATCGATACAATTAGAAAGATAGATAAGATTTCAACCAAGATTGTAAAATAGAATCATGCGCATTTAATTTAAATTATCAGATATTAATTTTCTATTTATTTTGTCCGACCCATTAGGCCCAAAAGGTCGGGCCAACCCGATCAACCTGCTCTTCTCATGTGCATTTTCATGGGGTGAGTTGGGTTGATCTAAAAAATAACGGTTAGACCCAATATTTCTCTTTGGTCCAGCAGGCCACCCCCGATGATTTATTTAACAACTCAACTTATTATTAGTTGACGCATCACTACTATAATTAATACACTAGTTGACGCACGAATGTGTTTCTTTCTTAAGAAAAAGGGCCATAAAAATAGTACTTTCCCTTGGAGAGAATTTTAAAATTGCAGAAGAGAGTGATTATTGAAAATAATTGACCTATCTCATGTAAAACAAAACACTAGAATATGTAGATAGTTGACGCGCTTGATCATGATGAGCTTTTTTAAGAAATTCGGAACAAAATAATTAGGACTCTAATAAATTTGGTAAATCCAGTATGTTTATTAAATAGGATAAGGATATTAGGGTAAATATTACGAAGTAATTTCCCTACAGGGTCAAAAAAAGAAAAAAGAAAAAAGTATTTGTTCACACATATATTAGGTGCATCTAATCATTCCTGCTACAGACTTATCTTGTTCTGATTAATGATGATACACATAGCAATTAGCAACTAGCGATTTGATCATTTGGCTATTTAATTTAATTTTATAATGCACTTTATAATCTCTCCACATTATATATACACACACACAATATTTTTCAGTTCTCAACATATGCAATGTTAATTTTAGTTTATGACACATGATAAACAAAAATTAACATTGCATAAATGTATATTTAATTTAAAGTTTTATTATAGAGGGATTTAAGCATTAATTTATACATGGATTCATGTGATAATCTAAACATATAACTCCTCCAATTCACCCAAACCCCCTAAAAAAGATATAATTTTCTAGGATTAATTGCAAAAGTGGTCCTATAGCTTGGGGACGGTGGCATTTTTGGGCTTCTATTTTTCCAGTAATTTAATTAAGAGTTTAATTTTTTTAAAAGGTACATTAAGGATAATTTTCACAATTAAATTCAAAAATTAGCTGGATTGTTGGTGTGGCTGCCACCTCACCACTTCAAATTGGGGATTATAAATTTTTCGGTAAAATTGTTGATTTGGGTACTAAGTATTAACTGGGACACATATGCCATGCATTTTCCATATGTTTATTAATTAATAATATTAAATTAAAAACCTACTTTTTTTTGAAGAAAAAGTAAGTTTTTAATTTAATAATATTAAAAACTTAGTTAGCAATTTCGATGAAATTTTGAAAATTTCCATTTTTGGTGGTGAGGTGGCAGCCATATCCAAATCCAACCTATTTTTAAAATTTTCAGGCAAAATTGTCATTAGTGGCCAAATATTTTAAATTAAAGTTCTCCTACAATACCGTCACCCCAATGTTTAAGGACTAATTTTGTAATTAATCTTAATTTTCAAAGTGTTTTAATTTATTGATTAAAAAACAAAAAAGAACAACAACAACATGGCAACTTTTTAGGTTGCATAGTTGCTAAACTTGACGCATTATATACACCATGCATCTAAATTTATGTTTTAATATAATGTGAATATAATAATTGTACAGTTTGTACTATATTCAAACGATATCGTTTATTTTTTGAAAGGGTACGTGTTGATCGGAGTTTGATATTGCATTTGGTTTGTAACATCAAGAAAATCAAAATTTGTACTTATAATTTGATGGATACAACTTTAGTTGAGAAAAGTATGAATAGGTTGATCTATATATACCAGTGAAAACAAATGGGGTTCATCTAACTTAGCCAGTTTATAATATTTTGCTAATTACAAATAAGTACAAATGGTGGTTATTAAGGTTAGGTTTTGAAATAAGTACAAATAATTACAAAAAAAAAAAAAAAAGGTTAGGTTTCATTAGGCAGCAATTATCCCTTAAAATTTCAACACGTACCACATCAAGTACATAAACCGATTCACCCTCCCTAACTAAGTGGATGGGCCAAAGTCCAATACCCATTTAATTTAGGGTCAATAATAAAATATATACTTTTGTACTCTAAATTAATATAATTATGTCATTATTTGTACGCACTCTTTAAAGATTTATTAAATTTAACAAAAGTCCCTATGCATCGTGCACTCATATATATAATATGTGAAATTTATATTTTTTAAAATTTATAATATGTGAAATTTATATTTTTAGAAATTAATAGCTTAGTTAATTCACTAATTACTTGTGCGTAAATAGAATAACTGTTTTTTTACTGTCTTAATTAATGTAATATAAATATTAAATTTGAAGGTTTAATGATGCTACATAAAAAATATCAAATCATTCAATATGTTGGAAGTTAACGTACGGCCAGTCAAGAAAGAAAAATAAAATTAAATTGATTTCTTATTGTAAAATGAGGCAGAGTGTCTTCCAGTAACTTCTATTTTTAGAATAAGTGATTAACTCAAGCAGAAATAAAAATAATTAAGAATCAAGTTGGTGGCATCTCCAAATGGATTAATCAAAAGTTGAGAATAATAAATTGATAATGTTTAGTAGAAAAATTGTGAAAATACTATTTCTTTGTAAAGGTCAAACCAGAAGTCGAATTAAAAATCTAGATCATATATACGTTTTCCCTGGTTTTATATATTATAATTAATGAGACGGAATTATAAGTAGAAGTTGACATTTCCAAACACTAAAAAATAAGGCAAAACTTGCGTGAGACGGTATCACGGATTTAGATCCGTGAGATGGAGCCCACTTCTTACACAAAATTTTAAAGATTTTTTTGATTTTATTTTTCTTAGAGTTTATATTTGTTTTTTAGGATTTATTTTGTTTCTTAGTCATGATTACAAACAACCCAGGGGTTGGCATGATGGTTGAGCTATTACAAAGTCTATATTTGATTTTAGACTAACACGAAGTGTTGGAGTTGGATTTATCTTTTTTTTTGTGTCCCAACTAATGTAGAGATACTAGATCTGGGTCGGAAATAAAAAAAAAAGTCATGATTGCAAACACTTTCTTAATTCAAGATAGAAAAAATCTATACATGTTTATTCAACCTATATAATTTTGATACCTTGATAGTTGATGAAAACCCACGTGTTAACTTCATGAGCACATCAATTAAAGATTTCGATGGTGCTCAACTAGGTAAATTTTGATGGTAGGCACAGAAAGATGGCCATTGTCTACGACCCCAAATTTTTAGGGGCCCAATTTTTTTTATATTCCTAATGAAAAATAATTTTTGGCCCAATTTTTTTCATTCTCAAACCAAAACACCCAAGAAAAGACTTTCAACTTCAAAAAGACAACACTCAAATTTCAAAAAGGCCCAAACTTTTCCAAATTTTTATGCAATTCACGTTAATATTCAATTGTCTCTACCATTCTTATCTCAAAAAAAAAAAAAAATTGTCCCTACCATTCCTTAGTCAAAGACTCAAATATTCTAATATTTTATTTGAAGACCAAAATACAAATATTTCTTTGGAGGAATGCATTTCCTTTTTAGCACTATAAGTTTTTTCCGAAAAATATAATACCAGATATGTATCAAATTTTATTATTGAAGTTCTTTTCAATTGTATATAGAATAAAGATTAATTTTAACATAAAATATGTACATACTTTTTATAAAGTAAGTGGTTCACTACTATTCAAATGCACAATTCTCAAGATGAAACGAGGGACTTAAATTTAATTACAACTTTTAAGAACGAAACCCTCTTCTCTTCTCCATTGTGAGTCGTCACTTTCATCTTCCTCACTTGGTCACTCATCGGTAGCTAGCGTCAAAGGCGACGGAGGTGGTCAAGGGCCCATTTTCGAATCGCGCCAGGGACTGTGAAGACGATGGTCCGGCCTGTGCTCAACTTGATCACCTGCAGGTTTGGTCGTCTTAAACAATATTTATGTTCTCTCAAAAAAATTTTTTTATGTAAATTAGAAGGACACGACACGAGTCTCAAATCCAGATTTTGGTCAAGACAGTTTATAGATCTCATGAATTAAACTATTAATTAATGTCGAGAAATACAATAAAATTACATGACCAGATCAGATCCCTTCAAATTATTATATATCCACTATATGTATTGTGCAAGAGATCGATCATCGATGACTAAATATCACACCGTGTTCAAACTTTTTGTTTTTGTTTATTCCTTTTTTCCCCTAATTAAAACTCGATTTTCACTCTATAAATAAATAACCCTTTTTCATTTTGCTCAATCATACACATAAGCAGGGGCGTATCCTTGCCCCTGCATGGGGGCTTCAGCCCCCAATTTTTTTTTGAAACTCCATAATTTATATGTAAATTTTGTTTAAAAATATTAATTTTTAGTATTAAATATTTATTTTTTATTGATTTAGCCTCCCAAAATTTTTAGCCCCCAATATTACAGTCTAAGCTCCGCCCGCACATAAGAAAAACATTTATAAACGCAAGTATATATAGAAAAAAGAAATGAAGGAAATAGTTATATATCTCATATTATGTTGCTAGGTTAAGTAACTTGAAATGGGCAAAAATGATACTTATTATGTTTATGCCACATCATATAAATTGTCCAAGGAATGTAAAATTCATTTATTTCTATTTATATTTTTTTGATAAAACTATTTATATTTTATTTGAAACAACTTTTCTTTCTTTAAAACCACTATTCTAAAAATCCCCATCTAGCCACGATTCATCCCCGCCAGACACTAGACTCCCCTTATCCGCCTACAGTTTCTCTCCGATTAGGTCCCGCCTAACCTCATCAAAATCCTGCCTAACCCCGCCCAGGCTCCGCCTAAGCGCTAGGCCACAATCTACCACCCAACAAACACCTAGCGCTTTTTAAAATACTATTTAAAACACATCATTAATTTCTAAGTAAATAGATATTATGCAATAATTAGTATTGAACATTTTTTTTGTTCATATTTTGTCCTTTTTCCTTTCCCTTTCCTATGGAGAAAAGACAGTTTATGCCCTTACAATATTTAATTTTGCATATGAAATCCACTTTTAGTAGCATGATGCACTTGCTATGTTGACACAATTAGGAGAGACATTAAAGGTTAGGCAATTGTTGTCTATAGGGGTTGAGAAAAAAACCAATATAGGTCATGGTGTCCATGTAATCATGAAAGGTCTATTCAATTATTTGATTATTTTTTTTTTTTTGATGAATTATTTGATTATTTTAGATACTATATAATGCATAAGAATTGCAATACTATGATTTCTCATGTCACTATGGAATTTGTAAAGAGATATTTTATTATTCTTATTTGCTATTAGATAAGAATTGTAAGGAGTTTGTATAGTATACATATCTATCAAACGTACATTGTTGACCTATGATAAAAAAATTATATACCTCGCATCTTATCTATGATAAAATAAATTAATTACAAGGATGCCAACAATAGTTTTATATTGAAAATCTTCGTGTTATGATAAAAAAATCACATTAAAATAAACCAATGATGTCCACATATTGTAATGGATCTATGGAAGTATGTTTATTAATTTTCTTTGCTAACAAAAAAAGAAAAAGGAATGAAAATTCAACATTAACTCACTTTTAATTTATTTATTATATTAAATATCTTAAGCCCTTAAAATAATGACCATTAATATATAAAAATAATCCCAAACGACACTACAATTCGTGGAGTTGGCTCCTACCAACTTTCCTAATCCAATGGAATTCCTACCACCCAACACAATCATAACAAAAATAGAACTTTTGTCATAATAAAAATTTAAAATTAAAATAGTACACTTTTCTTGTAACAAGAAAAGCAAATATTAGTGAATTATAACCTCTAAACACTATTTCTCTTTCACAATTTGGTTTATTTTCTTTATGCAATAACCATAAAAATACCCTTTGACCCAATTTTTGGCCTTTATTCCATTGAAGCCCAATGATAACTTGTACAATTCTTTCTTCACTAGCTATGATCACACTATTTTCACACCCCTATTTGTTTTTTGTACCTTGTCAAATTATTCCAATGATGAGGTGAAAAAGTGGAATTAAAATATTAAAAAAGAAATAGAAAAAAAGAGTATATATAGTACAAACTACTAACTAAAAATATTTTGAGAATGATAATGTTGGGAAATTCCACTACACGCATCATAATTGGCGCGTACGATCTTTCCCACTTTCAGAGAAAGGCATTTCTTTGCAATCTTTGCCTCCTCATTTTTCATTTATTTACTTTTTAGTCCTCGATTCTTTCCGGCTCTTCCACTCTACCCCTTTGCTTCTTTCCAATGTTCCCATTAATTAAATTTCTAAAAAAATAGATACTTTAATTAATTTTGATAAAAGATGGGAAATGTTTCATTTGAAATTTACAAGAAATGGATTTCTTTCTATTCTGTTAAAAGAAAAAGGATAAAAATCCAAACTTGCTTCTTTCGTTTGGTAGAAGAAAAAAAAGGAAAAAAAAAGAAAATAATTACAGAACTTTTCGTCTGAATCTGATGAACAAACAGACGAGGAAAGATCCAAAAATATAGCAAAAAACAAAAGCAGATAATGAAATAATCAAATTACGCACTGTTTTATTTTATTTTACCACACTGTTTTAATTTCTTTTTTCAATTTTTCTTGGGGAAAAAACCCGAATCTAGTAAATAAATATACACACACAAAGCTACGTATATATCGATTCACACACGCAAAAGAACACAGATATCAACAGAGAAAGTTCTGATCTTGTTTTCAATCTCCCCTCTCTCTCTCTCCTCTCTCCTTGTGTCTCAGTACACATATATACAAATTCACCTATATATACACATAGTTGTATATATATACACAGAGGGGAAGCTTGCTGTGTTTTTCTCTTTCTCCTTGAGAATTTCATCTGGGCCGTCCTTTTCTCGTTTCAAGATTTCATTTCAAGGTTCAGTTCTCTCAAATCCAATTTTTTTAAAATTGTTTTTGGTGGGTTTGTATTTTTAAGCGAGTATAGTTAATGGGCTTCTCTTATTTATGACTGATGGTTTTTGTCTCATTTCTCTGTTTCGCAGGATGTATCAGTGTGCCCCTGCCGCAAATCCTCATTATGAAATAGTGAAAAGTGATTTTGTGGTGAAATCTTGTTGAAATTGTGAAATATTGGGAATTTATTGAAATTGTGAAAAATTGAGGGGTGGTTTTATTGTATGGGGAATAAATTGGGGAGGAGGAGGCAGGTGGTGGATGAGAAGTACACTAGGCCTCAGGGGTTGTACCAACACAAAGATGTGGATCATAAGAAGCTTAGGAAACTGATTCTAGATTCTAAACTGGCTCCTTGTTACCCTGGTGATGATGATTGTGGCTGTGACCTTGAGGAATGTCCCATTTGCTTCTTGGTTTGTACTCTATATCATATTATTCATCTTTCTGTAATCTGCAATTTCAATGAAATCGAAATAATCGCTTTGTTGGTATACTATGACATTAGGATGAAGTTGAACGAACTAGTTTTCTATAGAAATAGATAGTTTCAAGAACTCAGGAAGATGTTTTAGTAACTTCTAATTTGTTTCTGAAAATGGAGTGATGCTAAGGAAATTGCTTGACCACAATTGTTGGAAGTAGTTGGAAAGGTTATTTCAACTCATTATGTAAGAATTGCATGTTCAACAATAAATGTTCAATTAGAAACTGATATTCGAATGTTTTCGTTATAACTTGGTTATAACTCAGAGCAATTTGTGGATTATGTCATTATGTTGGTTGCACTGGATTTGATGCTTCAGCTTGTTCGTCTAGTTTTGGAGCTAGACAAAGAAGTATTGCTTGGTAGGACTAACAAATAACTAGTTTACTCTTGATGACGGATAATTTGCAGCATAAAACATGTAGTATGTCCTTATCTTGTTATGCACATACCTTCATATAATATTTTTCTTTGTTTTGGATGTTTTCAGTATTATCCAAGTCTTAATCGGTCGAGATGTTGCTTGAAAGGCATTTGTACTGGTATGGTTTTTGTTCTTCTATTCTTAATTTCACTCATAACTCATTATTGTTCTACTTTATTTAAATTATGAGTTTCCTTATTATTGGTCTTTGTGTTTCTGACTCTATTCGAATATTTTCCCTTTTAGAGTGTTTTCTGCAGATGAAGACCCCCAATTCTACCCGGCCTACGCAGTATCCTTGATTTCTTGGATTTGATTATGTCATTTGTTTTGGTCAACATGTTTGTTTGTATGCATGCATGTATGCTATGTATATATATGTTTGCACTGACTTATATGGTGTCAAGTTTTTCTGCTTCTGCTTATCTTAACTTTAAAAGGTGTCCGTTTTGCAAAATGTCGAATTATGCTGTGGAGTATCGAGGTGTTAAGACAAAGGAGGAGAAAGGCTTGGAGCAACTTGTGAGAGTGATTTTACTGTTATTATGTGATTTTAGATTTCTTCATTCAGATGTCTCTGCTGGTATTCATTCTCATTGCAAATTTTTCGTTTTAACTTACACTTGTAGGAAGAACAACGAGTTATAGAAGCCAAAATAAGAATGAGGCAGCAAGAACTTCAAGATGAAGAGGAAAGGATGCTGAAACAAAGAGAAACCGGTCTTCTAGCAGTATGAGAGGGCCAACCGAGGTTGATTATTGCTCGACTAGAGGTAATTGATTTAGGCCTGAAAATTAACTGCTGTTACTCTTGTACTCGTTTACTTATTACCCTTTATACACAGCACCATCGTTTGCATCTGCGATTGAAAGTGAAGAAATTGTTGACTCACACGAGTGCAGTGCTACTACAGCAGTAAGACCGCCTCCACGCCAAAGGCAAAATAGGTATCACTTTTTAATTGTTGTCAGTTGGGTTTTATTATGAAACCAATTGCTATTATTATTTAGCTTTATTACAGGCACTCTAAAAGGTTTATGTTGAAAAAGCAAATTCTATAGATATTGGTCAGCTCAGGAAAACTTTATCAAATAAAAATTTCGCTGGCAGTTATCTATTGATCAATAATTTACGTTAGGATACATCAATTTGGACTCGAGAATCGAGATTCAGTGCAATAGGATCCTGCTATCTTGTCATACCTTTTTGATTGAGATTTATCGGGAAGTATGAGATGAGTTGTCAAGGTTTCATCAGGCAGTATGAAACATTCTGCCATAAAATATAAGGAAAGTTTTGAAAATCTGATCCTACTTTTGGAGTCAAAGAAATCATCCAAAGTACTAAGAATATGAAAGAACTGCAAACTTCTTTTTGACTGTAACTGTTTTGTTTTGACCTGTTACAAATGCTTCTACAGTGTTTATGTGTGATATGTAGCTGCTATTGATTGTTTCAGACCCATATTTGTCATTAATCATTATGCAAAGAGATTGTGCTGGTTATATGCATGACATGGTTGCTTTTATACAAGTCGTTTGCAACTTCACAATTTAAGTGTAAGAGCTTGCGGTTTTAAGTAGTAGAGATTTGGCATATGCTTTATAATCAACATTAAGGTTTACAGTATTTACACATATTTTTAAATTGCAAGCAGAATATGCTAGCTGTCAGCTGTACATCCATTAGGTTGTGATTAAATTGTAATGTTTTGTAGAGTAGAATTGTAAAGTACTATATTCTTATATGGAATAGCATTTTTGCTTCCTCTGGTTATGACGGTCTTTCAAGTCTCTAGGTAAATGCCTATCGAAGAGAACACGAGCCACTCGTCAATGAATTCCTCAGTTAGATGTATTGTTTGAGATGCTTTCTTTACCAACCAGAGAATTAGCTGCAACCTAAATCAATTAATTTGTTCTCCCTTTGGGAAGTTAACATATAGGGAAGGGCTTCAGGTTAGAATAAAGAATTTATTGGAACAGTAGGCCAATTTTTGGAAGAGATAATGTTCCCTGTAAGGTTTTACTGCAAAGGATCTCAAAGTTCCCCTTGATATCGTCAGGAAAATTTTTGGTAAACTGATTTGATATAAAGCATTGGCATAGCTGAATCAGAATTAGTATTCTGTCTCAAAGCTCATAATGTCATAACTCTAAGGGTGCATTTGGATGGGAGGATTTGGATTTGAGGGAGGATTTCAAATGACTCCAAATAGTAAGGATTTGAAATCCATCACAATGACTCCAAAAATAGCAAAAAATAGAATCTAAGGATTTGAAATCCATTGTAGAATGATCTTATCGAAACAAGCTCAATGGATTTGTTATAATTGATTTGAAATTTGTATCTTTAAATCCATCACCCAAATGAAGCCTAAAGGAACTTAGATTATTACTAGGACGACCTTTTTCTGCTGGTTGACTTTGTATGCAGACAAATGAAAAATGGTCACCTATTAAAAATTTAAAATTGCAAAACCCACATAAAAATCAGATTAGAGAACAAATATAATTCTGAAGTTAGGGATTCTTGTATATGTATCTTTTTTGGGCATCCGCCAGTTTTCTTAAGTATGGAGTAAAAAGAACAAAGGAAACTTGCAATTAACCGTTAACAATTCTATGATCGACAAGCGTAGTCTCGATCAATAGTTTAACGTCAACGACTCGATAATTTGTTCAAATAGGATTATCATCCAAACTTTGATGATAACATATAGAGTACAATATAATAATATGGGATGAAAATGAAAAAATAGAAAAAGAATTGATTATAAGATAGCAAATTCCAACAGTAGAAAATTTCAAATGATTGTGAAATTTATGTATTATAATATTAATATCATCATCATCATCATCATCATCATCAACTGCACCTTATCCCACTATGTGGGGTCGGTGTTGTAAAGTTTATAGTGTCAATTAATTGTCTAAAATTAGTTAACACTACAAATTTCACACAAAAAGCAAAGTGGCAAAGTTTTACGCCGGATGCCCTTCTCGACGCAACCTTCATACGAAGGAGAAATGAGATGAAATTCCAATACCATCAAGCATCATAGGTTTTTCCACTTGCATGGAAAATACGATGAGACGGCGATGAGTTGAAATAGTTGCTCTAGTCATGTTCCATTACATGATTGATATTGTAAAATCAACATGTAGGTCATGGAACATGACCATTGTATTATAATATTAATAATATAACTTTTTTTTTTTTTTGATGCAATCTTTAAAAAAAAATTAGAAATTTTAACCTAAATACAATTGAAATTAGTCAAGCAATGGGTAACTTATGGTACTTTAGACCTAGTTTTTTCTTTTTTTTTTTTTTGTGTGTGTGTGTATGTGTGTGTGAGAACTATGAACTATTTTGTATTCCTAGATTAAGTTGGATTTTCTTTGCGATTACTACGGGCTTTGTTCACTTCAGTTTATTGATTCAAATGATTGATCTTCTCGGCTCCCTTTTTCTCCAAATTGTGAAAATTTTGATCTGTTTACTCTCCTTCTTGTTCATATTTCAAGTCCAATTATCTTTTATTTTATTGGTTTTAGATATGGGCAATGGCTGGGTAATTCTGATGATTTGGTGACCGCTGTTATTTTTTAAGTTCCGTCCATTATGTTTCCACTTGTGAGTGTGAGGGTGTATTTAATGCTGATGTCTGCTTAATCAGATTTTTGTAGATTTTGTCTTCTGCAAGATAGTTTTATAATGACCAAATCATTGATGAACTGTTGTCCGAGCATGGAGCACTATTACCGTGTATACCCCATGTGCTACCATGTCACGTTAATGGCCAGGGGTTAATGGTGCTAGCTTGTGAGTGATAATTGGGCTTTTGTGCCAGGTGTGGAAAAACATGCCTTCTTATTTATCTCCCAGTGCAATAATTCATTATTTTTCCCAATCTACCGTTATGCCGGATGTATAAAAATATTTCTAAGAACCAATCGATTTAATCACAAGCAGGCCTCCCATGGTTTGTTAGGATAATGGTGGGGTTTTGGCAAAATCCCATGAGTCAGTCCCTCTCACGCAGTTTTTCTATATTTTCCGACCAGTTATGCAGAGAGAAGGTGCTAACTTCTAACTCGAAGTTGTCGGTTACAATTTGGCTGAAGGGGAAACTAGGCTTAAGGAGTTTGTGGATCTTGTAGTGGGCTTGTAAAGGGATAGTAGCTTACACCTGTGAGGGGTCGGGGCCTGAACAAAAAGTGGGAGAGAGCATGGGATGTGATTTCTATTTGACCTCTATCCTTCTTTTATTTTTTCCATATTTCCTTTGGGTTAACCCATTAGAGTCGAACCAACTATCTGTTTTTCTGAACCTTACCTGACCTTTGTCAGGAGTTGGACTCAACAAAATTTTGACGAGCCTGAAATCGTGCCCACAAGTATCGAGCATATTTTGATAGGGTTAATTACAAAAAGTACCCTTGTGGTCGTATGTAATTACAAAACACTCAGTTACATTTCAAAATTACAATCACGCCGTTGACATTTGTTTCTATATCATAAATGACACCCTCAAGAGGGGGTACTTGTTACGCAAATACAGACACCTCAAGGGGGTGTTTGTAATATCTTAAGGGGGTATTTGTAATTCGAAAGATAAGTGGAGTTTTTGTAATTAGGCTAAACCTCGGGATAGTTTTTGTATTTTACCATATTTTTATATCACCATACACTCACATATACTTATATACAGGAAAATTTTCTTTTCTAAGGACTCGTTGCATGGATTTTTAAATGTAAACGTGACAACTATTGCACCCTAACAGGATTAGTGTTTGCTTTCCTAGAGATTTATTGCTGCATCCTTTTTATATTTCTTTTATGCTGATTCTGAATGCAGGAGGACGAGTTTGACCTTGATCTTGAAGACATAATGGTTATGGAAGCTATTTGGCTGTCTATTCAGGTACTTATTTGCACAAGTTTATATTTCCATTTATAAGTGAAACTTCAAAACTTTACAGGAGCTAGTTTTGCTGACTAGTTATGTATGTTGCTAATTTTGTCTATCTTGGATATGGCTAAAAGTCAAAAGCTTAGTTACATAAAAAGCTCTCTGCCATTCCTTATCTATCTCAGCAAGCTTAGTTTTGTGGTGCCACTGTGTTTTTTAATAGATCAAATATGATAATATGTAAAAAGAATGAAAAGAGGTGTTGTTCACAAAGTCGAACAACTAGCTCAAATACCAAATAATAATATAGATGCAAATACATCAGACGAGATAAAAGAACTGAAAAACTATGTTCCAAAGAAAGCCATACTGCGGATACTCAGTGGGATTATGGTTCATCTGACGGAACCTGGTGGGCGGACGTATGTTCGTTGTAGACTAGATATGGTGCCCACTTTAGTTGTAGATCTTCTAAAATTCTCTAATTACATTGGAGAACCAGCATCTATGTAGTATCGTTGACCAGATTCACCTTAAATCTTCTAGGGTTAATTGCAAAAAGAATACCGTTGAAGTTCGGCCTAATTACAAAAAAAAAAAAAAAAAATCAGATATCTTTCAAAATTTCAATTTGCATCCTCTCAAGGGGGTTATTTGTTAAGCAAATACAGACTTCAATGGGGTGTTTGTAATACTTTAAGGGGGTATTTGTAATTTTGAGAGATAATTGGATGTTTTTGTATTTTGGCTAAACCTCGACGTAAGTTATTGTAATTTACCTAAATTTTCTAACTTGATGATTTAACAATGTAAAATGACTTGACTTGTTAATCGTATCACCTCAATGATTATGATAGGAAAACGGCAGGCACCAAGATCCACCTTACAGTGACGCAGCTCAGTCACAAGAATATTCAGTCGTAGAAGATCGCAGCTCCTCAGCTATGATAGCCCCAGTATCTGGATCCTCATCGTCATCTCCTTCCGGTGGTCTTGCTTGTGCAATAGCAGCCCTTGCTGAACGTCAACAGACGAGCGGAGAGACCTCTAATAACTATAATGAAAACATCTCCGCATATAACATGCCTGGTTGTAGCAGATTCTCCAATCGACAATCTGAGAATTATTTTCCCGCCGAGAGTGCCATTGTGGTGTCACCTGATAGCCAGCTGGCGATGAATGGGGACGACGGGGAATGGTTGGATCGTAGGTCTCAGATGGCTGAAGTGGGAACAAGTTACGGAGGTTCCAACGAATTTGATGATGCTATAAGCCCTAATGCAATCCCCCAGCAAGACGAAAATCAGTGTGGGCTTCAACGTGTCAACGGTCCGATTGTTCCCGAGAGTTTTGAGGAGCAGATGATGCTAGCCATGGCTGTCTCGCTGGCCGAGGCTCGAGCGAGGACTAGTACTCCAGGAGTTGCTTGGCAATAGTTGTTGAGATGAGGAGGTATGGTTGAATCCTTCCTCCCTCAATCCATACCCCCACCACACTCAAAGGAAAAAAAGTCGTAAATTATAAAAGGCAAAATACAATAACACAACACCCCCTGAACTTGGCTCTATGTCTTATTTACCCCGCTGAACTTGCAAATGTAACACTTACCCCCTCAATCAAATTAATATATAATATATGGACAAAACTACCATTAATAAAAATGAATCTACATAATTCTTAGTAAATTTTGAATATTTTATACCCTATTTGCTTTACATTCTTATTAAATTCAAAAAGTGATTTTTTAGTTGTACATTAAGTAACTTAAAATTTAAAAAACTAAAACAATGTACAATAAATAGACAAGAAAATTATATATGAAAGATGAATGAAAAAATAAAGTATTAACTATTTAATTTAAATAAACTTTTATTTCAAATATTAGGAAAAATATGAAGAAATATATTTTCTTAAACCTAATTTAGTTATACATTCTACTTCTTAATTTATTCTTGTTTATTAAATATATTTTGTAGTCCAAAACATAGCATTAATAAATTGCCATCTTCAATGAATAATCGATATTATTAACGAAACTAATTGAGACCCAATTAGTTCTATTAAAATATTTTAGGCTTATTTGAGCAAAGATTGTTCAAAATATTTAAATATTACCAAAGAAAATATGTATTATTTCTTCTTTCTTACTAAACTATTACATATATCATTATATTATAAATTATAATAATTTAAATAAACATGTATGTATATTCGATATACAAAAACATATTTATTCGTATTACTTGAAAGAGTTTAAAAATTGAAAGTTATTTTTACATTGAACTCAAATATCAAAACAATTTCTACGTTCAATATTTTTGCATATTTGTTATACTCACCTATTGTTAAAACATTTTTATATTCGAACTAGTTAAGTTGCTAACTAAAAGTTGATTTAAACAAAGAATATAAAATTAAAATTGAGGTACACTTATTAAAATATGCTAAAATAATTGTTATTAATTATCCTTACATTAAATGCCATTTTAATTGAGTGGGGTAAGTGTTAGATTGGTAAGTTTAGGAAACATGAGGTTCGGTCTAATTATAAGAAAAAGTCTAGAGGTTTTTGCAAAAAACTCCTTGAGCTTTAATTCTATCTTACACATTCCCACTTCATAAGCATAAAATATTTCAAAAGGCCCCTTTAAATTTTAGACAGAATCAAACTTGAGGGGGTATTTTGCAATTTTGAAACATCTCTATATTTTTTTAATTAGCCCAAACCTTGGTGATTTTTTGTAATTATTCCTTATAATAAATTATCCCCGAGGACCTGAGGTTTGGCTTAATTAAAAAAATTCCAGTTATTTTTCAAAATTACAAATAAATACCCACTTTAGGTTTGTATTTAGGTGACAAATACCCCCTATTGAAGGTGCAATTTGTAAAATGGAAACAAATATCAAGGGGTGATTTGTAATTTTGAAAGATAGCTGGAATTTTTTTTTCTTTTTGTAATTAGACTAAACCTCAAGGGTATGTTCTGTAATTAACCCAGAAAGAAAAGGAACAAAAAACCAACAAAAACCACAATAAAAACGTCGCTGTTCTTTAAAAATGAAAATGAATCTAACGTATAAATATTGTCTGCTAATCTCGTTTTGAACTCAGGTTTTCCCTCTAGAGGTGGTGCACAATTACTATTGCTTATACCAAGCATAATCGATACCTTCGATGGTCTGCCTTTCGTAGACATACAGTGGATGCATTATCTCGAATTCTGTTGACATGGGTGTAAGTTTTTCGTACCTAGATGCTAAATTCATTCTCCTTTAGAATCTCCATGTTTGGTCGCGGTTTGAGGTCTCAAAAGTTGCATTGCATAATACCTATTGTGTGAGGCCTTTGTTTTTTTCAAGCATCTGTTAGGGATACAATGCCAGCAGTGGCATTATTGTAAGTGCAAGGGACTGTATATATATATATATATATATATATATATGTGACTTTGATATCTTGGACTCCTTGGCAAATGAACATCATTTCTGCACAAAATTACCTCAATTCTATTTGTTCATCCTTAATCGAATTTCGTGGTTTTAGTGTATGGATGGATATGCAAATTGAATTCTCTTTTACAATTTTGTCATCCCGATGGTTCAATTCATGGAATATGGATTTGTTTTGAATATTAGGCAAATCATACTTGTCAAGAGAGCTGTCAAAAGCCTCGGTCGGGCAAACAATAACCGGGCCGCCAATTTGGGGAGCCCAAAGTGGCCCGGTGGGCCAGCCTGATTTTTTTGGCCTGGGATATTAAAGCTTTTTACCGAAATTTGGTTGGCAAAATCGAAATTGACAATTTCTACTTGTCAGTGCTTACAATATTCTTGATCATCTCCTTATTTGAGTTGTCAGCTACTGTGTGTAATGGATTGAGTGTGAGTTCGGCCCAGTATTTGAAATTTTTAATTATTTAGTATGACTTTAGTATGATTATTTTATCGGGCTCAGCCCCAGTACATAATTTTATGGCTCTAGTCCGCATGATAATTTTGGGCCTGGCTGTAATTACTTCCAAAATTTATTTGGATAACAATCCACCCATTGTGTTTGTGATCCAATTATCAGACATGGCCCTTTTATATCCTGATATGATGTCTTTTGTGAACTTTAAATTTAATGCAGTGAACTTACCCATTAGCCCCTAAGGGCATAAAGTGAAAAACAACTAAATACCAATAACAAAACCTTCATTCAAGGGAAAAAAAAAAAGGCCAATTAATCTACGTGAATAGGGATTTCTTGTTATCACTTGGATATTATGTGAATGTAATGAGTAGGACTGTCAATGAGTGATACAATACGATAAAGACGATGCGAATATAACACGATTACATTGACAAGTGACATGACTTGATACACGAACACAAAATTTTAAACTAAGTGTACTATTTTAGGTCAAAAGGCAGGGAATTGATATGGCTGTGTTTGTTTCAAAGGATGAAAAATAGCAAACATAACTTGACTTGGGATGACTTTTTTGGGAAAAAAAAGTGGCAAATAACTGGTAAGGGGCTTCAATCAATGAAATGAGAAAATGACAATCAATGCATTATGCCATTATCCTATTGGTGAAATTCTAAATTATTTATTATCTACTGAGAAATTTGTAGGATGTCATGAAAGTTGTATCATTAAATTTTAATAAACATTTTTTAGTATTTTATTTAAAAGTAATTTGAGAGTGTGAAAAACTTTTTAAACATTATGTTAACTTTTGGTTTGAATAAAAATCCTGATATTAAATGTCAACTTTTAATTAAAACCTAGAAGCATAGAATTGGGTGCTTTTGATTGTCTAAAAGTGCTTATTTGTATTTTTATAAATAAAATAGTTCATTTGAAAATGTGTTTGTCTTTAGTCAAATATTTTTTAAATCAAACATTTTTACTTCATATAATTAAAATCTTGGGTGGGGGGTGGGGTGGGGGGTTTCCAATTTTTGAAAGTGCTTCTGGAGTTCTTTTATAGAAACTTATTTGGATATTTATCCCTCAAAATATTTGAAAATAGATGATACGTGCTTGAGAAAGTGTTTGCGATCATTAAGAAAAAGTGTTTGGCTGAAAAAGTTCATTATTTTTTAGTGTTTGCAAGTTCAATTTTTACTTCCGGTTAAGAAATAAGAGTTTGGCTGAAAAAGTTCATTTTTTTAGTGTTTGCAAGTTCAATTTTTACTTCTAATTTCGCTTCGTGTAATCGAATCTAAAAGTGTGGGTATAGGTTCTTTAATTTTTATTGTACTTTTGGTTTGATTTTACAAATAAATAAATATTTTTTATAACTTTTTCATCAAATACTCTTGACTACTAATTCACAACTTATGATTCTATTTGCAAATATAAATCACTTCTTTTAAAAGTACAAGTTTTTGCAAGCAGACTCTTAATAATACATACACTTTTTGTCGTTTTTTTACTTGATGGATTTGTGCTTATCTACGTATTTGTCGCACAATAGTTGATTTACTTGTAAAAAGAGAAAACAGTGGTGGACCTATCTACCGTCACCCATTGCATGTAGGATGTCAATCGTGTCGTGTTTCATATTCGCGGGTCGATTCTCGACACGAGTATTACATGTTTGACATGAACACGACCCGTTTAATTATTCGAGCCAAGATACATGACACAAACATGATCCATTTATGACACGATACGAACTACCTATATAATTTAAAGTTGACACGAAAAAAGAAAAAAAGGAAAAAAGAGAAAAAAACTTTACAAATAAAAAAATACATTAAATTATTATAAAATAGATTAAATAATTTGTTCATCATCATATAACCAACTAAAACATTACAAAATATGAAAATAATATGCCAAAGTATAAAATTAAATGGGTTAAATAGATCAATCGTATCGACACGCGGTCGATCTGAATTGACCTATTTATTTCCGTGTCTAACCCGACTTTGACCAAACCTCGCTAAGAATTGTATATGCACTCGCTAAATTCACGCGTTAGATTAAGTGTATCAGGTTATTGTATCGTGTCACAATTTGACACCCCTAATTGCATGTGTTTAGGTTTGTGTCCTGTACCAAGTGGTCCATGTGATTAATTCTCATTTTGATTGTCTTGAACATGGATTTCAATAATTACTAGATACATCATTTCATCGAAATTTGATTGTCACGCTTCGATTTTCCTATTACTACATTTATCACGTTTTCATTTAAAAGATTCGGTATTTTTTTGGTCGCACCCTACTGCGGAAATTCATGCACTAATTATTTTACAAAACAATGTTTTTGGTAGCTATTTTGAAAAATACAGTAATGAATAAAATTCCACACGATTACTGTCACAACAGTGTAAGCAAAGAAAAGATGTCGTATTTATTCAATTTTTGATGTGTTGTATATAATGGGTAATGTACCATCTGATAGGCCCCACGTCTCCCCACCCCAACCCCATTTGCATTTGTTTTGCAAATAATGGGTAGGTGTGGAAGGGTAGGTTAGATTATTGGGATTTTTCTTAAGTTGTTTTATTAAGAAAACTCAGACCACTAATATTTTTGGGCAAAAGTGTGATAATATTAAAGAGTTGTCATTCACTGCTTTTAGCTAAACGCTTTCAGTTCTATAATAGGATACTTTTCCCCTCAAGGATTTCGTCAAATATTTTACATGTACACCCATCAAATTTTCTAACTATTACAAATTGCCCCAATTTTTCATCTTATATTTTATAATTATATCCCTAAATTTTTCTAAATACAATAAATGGTCTGACGAAAAGTAAAATTACCTCAACTTCTACTTCAACTTCCCAAGAACATCGAACTAACAAAAGTTTTTAAACTCTCATAGAAAGAGAAAAATACTGAAAGTGAGAACAAAAGTGTAGAGATAAAATTGCGTGATCGAACTATAATTCGCTGAAAAATTATGTCTAACAATGCCTTATAATTTAACGTGTGTGTTATCAAAGCATTTAATCTTCTATTCCACCGCACGGATAATTTTTATGTAATTTTTTCAACGGTTATCTTAAAAACACACAATTGATGTTTGGAAATAAATATAGTAATTTTATACACGTGACAATCATCCATATAGTGGAATAGGAGATGATAAAATATCATCCTTATTTTGATGGCTTTTTGGTTGGAACGAAATAAATAAAATTAATTTGAAGTTCTTATAATTAACTTCTAGTGAAAAAAATTTAGCTATAAATCGGATCAATCAAGCACAGGTAGGATTCGGCCAGCACGGCAAGATCCACTAGAATATATAATACTCTTTTAAATACTATTGGTATTCTTTGGGATTTAAAATCAAATATTGAATTTGAAAAATATAAAATTGTCTAAAACCGTTTCAATTTTCAATATAAAATGACTGCTTTTTCAAATAAAATATAAGTTGTCTAATATCACAATGAATCAAAGTCTAAGTAGTTCTTTTACCCTTTATTTTTAATGCTTTAAGAAGTGACGTATTTATGAAAGTGGATCCAAATGTCAATGATAAATATTTGTATCCGATCCCATAATTATTGCTTGATTGAGAGCGATTATAACAGATATTATCACTACAAAAAAATTGTGCTTAGTGACGCTAAAATTTTCATTTGGTGACGCTTATTAGCGTCACAATGTATATTACCTACACTTTTGAAAGCGTCATGAGTTGCGTTGTTAAATTTGATGTCACGAAAATATTTGTGACGCAAGATCTATGCATAGGTAAGTCACATTTCCTGACGTTTTTATGAAATGCGTCATTATGTGGTGACGCTATTTTCTGTCACAATTAATAAAAAATTAATATTATTTTGATGAAGTTTTGCTTACGCTAAAAGCGTTGTTAAATTTAGGGACGCATTAAGCGTCTTTAAAGTCACGACGCTTTTGAAAATTAGTGTCATTAAAATTATGACGGTTTTTACATTTCTAGCTTTTGTATAATTTATTAAAGATCAATTATTTTTTAATTAAATTTTTAAAAAAATAAACTTAATATTTAAGTTTTGACTCAATTTGAATATATTTGTTGTTATTCAATTATACACCACATGGTCTCTATTTATTAACTCTCAAAGTTACTCTCAACACTTCAATCTTTCGATGTGGGATAAATATTCTAATTTTTTACTTTGTGACGCTTTTTAATAAGTATCATTATTTTAATGACACAAACAATTAAAATTTACGAATTTTTATAATTTTATGACGCTTTTTAATTTTATGACGCTTTTTAATTTAGTTACACAGTTTTTAAATTATAATGTGTAAGTAAATTGATGACGCTTTTTAATTTTATGACGTTTTTACTATGTGTTGTTGTTTTAAAGACACAAATAAAAAACGTAAGTAAATTCTATAATTTTCGTGATACTTATAAAAAAGTCAGTAATTTTATTAAAATAATAACACTTCAATAAAAGTGTCATTAAATTAACTAAAATGCTAACACTTTCTAGTAAGTGTCACTAATTTTTATAATTAACAACGATTTTTAAAAAGCGTCATTAAATACTTATTTATAATTACACTTTTTGGTAGCATCATTAAATTTGTGTTGGTATAGATCATATTTTTGTAGTGTATAGACTAGAGAGTAAAGAGTGAGGTGTATAAAATGTGAAAGAGGAATGCATATTTATGGGGTAAAAAATAAAAATATGAAAAACAAATTAGGGTTTAGTTGGTTCCACCCGTTGGGTTTTTTTTTTTTTTTTTTTTTTGAGAAGCCACCCGTTGGGTTTAAGACCAATTATGATCACTGAGTCAGATCTTGGCTGTTGATCATCCAGTTGTCATGTTTTCAAAAAAAAAAAAGAAAAAAAAATCGAAAATGATGGTACTGAAGCGGGTCGGGCTAGACAGTTTCGGTAGAAAATACAAAGTTTTCTAAACTATATAAAAAAATTAGCAGTATCACGTAATTATCTGTTATGTTTTTTCGAATTTATTGATTCAAGCATGGATTAATTTTATACAAACTACTAAAATCTATCCCCGCTTTCGATAAAAGTCATAATACTTCACCTACCCCCTGTCGGTTAAAAACTTAATAGTTTATGATTAGTATATAATTTCAAAGGAAAAAATTCACCTACCCCTTGTCCGTAAATTTTTTATGTACATTTTATTTTAGTTTTCTTTTTTGGAGAACGTACATTTATTTTAGTTAATTATATGTAATCTAATTGATGGGCTCACTTTTGAGTAAACAATTATTGGGGCACTTGTGAATTTCGTGAATACTGCCTTTTTGCTTGTCGCCCATGTGAAACTTCGTTCTCTTTTGATAATTAAAAGTTGTATTGTTGAAAACTGAAATTATTATTTCTTGAGATTGACATTTTTAATTGTCACGATTCACTATACATTATGCACTATGCCACTATCCTTTGCGTTTTCACGTTTAGGTTAATCCTTTGTTCTCGTATTAAACTTGACTAAGGAACATCAAACTTTTCAAAGCATGATAATACAATGGCTAAACTACAATTATACCCCTGTCTATACGTTGAAAATTTTAAAATATTTAAGGATCGCGGTCTTTTTATTTGGAACCTGATCCAACTCTAGAATGTTGTTGGTTTTTTAGCATCAAAATCAGAAATACAACAAATTACAACATCAAGTAAGAAACATTGCAATGCCTACGAATTAGAACAAAATCAGGTTGATGATTCAATACAATATATAACTATGAAATCATTGATCAGTAGGTGATTTTGTAGTTTGTATTGATACTATAAGGAACAAATAGACTTATTGCTATAAATACCCATTATAACATAAATTTTACGTCGCATTTCTCTTTGTTTCTTTAATTTTTACAATCCCGTGACCAAATTAGTGACTTGAGCTTTTAAATTTGAGCTAGAGTCATCCTAACAGATCTAACGAATACTTTAGTTCTTCAAATCTGGTTGAATCCAAATACTTGTACTCGAACTCTTCTAGACTCACTCAAATACACTTTACTCCTAAAATTAAAACAAAATTCAAATCACAAGAGTCAATATATTTAATAAAAGTAAAAGTAATCGCACCAAATCCCAAAATGTGTGTTAGTTCTCCTCTGGAGTGAGGAGTATGGTTCTCAACTTTGAGTTGGTTCCCTTTAGGGTTTTGTTCCTTTTCCACCTTATCCGCCGTCCCCAACGTTACCAATACACAGCACTTACCTGAGCCTCTTTTCTTTGTCTTCCCCCTTAACCCCAAACCAGAGCCTCAAATAAGCCTCAAATAATTCCTAGTTGTATGAAACCCATAACTGTGTGTCTGGCGTGGTACTTTGTCAGACTGACTTTTTCTTTTTCTGTGCAAGAATATTCCCTGTACTATTCAGATTAGGGTTGTTTTCCTTTTCTGTTTTTTCTTTGTTTCTTTTCTCCTGTTTTCTTCCTCCCACCCCATCCTCCCTCTCGTCACCGCCCCCCCTTCCTCTAGGGTTTGTGTTTTTTTGTTTCTTTTGTCTTGTTTTGTTGTTTTTGTGTGCGCTGACATCAACGGCCTAATAATACGATCCAGGAGAGTTTCCGGTCGTGATGGAGCTTGCTGGTGTAGAAAATCCGACTGTTACAGAAAGAACAATAGTTGGCTTGGATAATCTGATTCCAACACCCATCAACCCGGCCAAACAACCCTCATTTTGCCTTGTGGGAAAGCTTTTTTCGGACAAGTCATGGAAACCCTATTACCTAATCGAAGTGATGAAAAAAGCCTGGCGATCGAAAGGACTTGTGGAAGGACGAGAATGGGGAAAGGGACTCATACTGTTTCGTTTTGAAAACAAGGATGAACGTGAGTGGGTTATCCTAAACCAACCGTGGCACTTCGAGGGCGGCCTATTTGCAATCAGAGAACTCGGAGAAGACGAGCAACCATCGGAAGTGACTGTTACCCATGCAACCTTATGGGCCGAGTGTATGATATTCCAGCGGCATGTATGAATCCCACATATGCATCCCTTCTAGCAAACCAAATCGGAAAATTAGAAAGCTTAGACAACACAACAGAAGGATTATTCGGAAAATTCTTGAGATTCAAAGTCCAAATAGATATAACCAAACCCCTTGTTCGAGTAATATCCGTCAAACTAAAAGGCAAGCTGCGCACTCTTCCATTGAAATACGAATCCCTTCCTACCTATTGCTTCTGTTGTGGAATGATTGGTCACTTTTTCCGGAACTGCGATGAATTTGACAAAAACGACTGCCAGGATACAGCAAATATGAGGTATGGTACATGGCTTAAAGCTTCTCCCTTTAAAAGAGCCGCTCCAACAAAAGATCCGCACTCCGCCTCCGCATCCACCCCGAGACGCCATTTGTCCATGCAAGACGACCCTCTAAACCCAAATTCCCACAATCTAAACACCCCTCAAAATTCAAGCCCCTATGCCAACAACATCCGACCACCACAACCCAAATACATTCCAACTGAACCTCCACTTACCATATCTCTCAATACCCTATCTATTAAACCAACATCTGACACAAACTCCACCTTACCACCGACACACACCCAAACAAACCCAACTTACACCCCCACAAACCCCCTGCCAATAACCAGCTGTCCTTTTCCTTTCACCAATAATCATCAACTTAACCACCTGGACATACACCAAATTCCTCAAAACCAAAAACCCAAACTACAAATCCCAACGCCATGCACACCCCAACATACTAATCAACCAGACCCACCTGCTCCCTCAACTAAACCCCAAACGGTTGATTCCACCTCAACCAGGTCAGACATTCCCAAACCTAAATCCACAAGATCCATAACAACCATGCAAACCCTACACCAAAAAAACCAAACCCGAAAAACCCCGAGTCAGAAAAAAACTAATCCAAACACCCACCAGAAACGTCCTCTCCCCCGTAGACAGTCCAATGGACATAGAAGCTGATTCAAACTCTCCCAAAAAACCTAAGCGGTTCGGTCTCTTCGACATACCGACTCAATTCGTATTATCGGCGGAGGCTGCAGAGAAGCAGCCCCGCCGGGAACAATGAGTTGCCTAAGTTGGAACTGTCGGGGGCTTGGGAACCAACCGACGAGAAGAGCGCTTAAACGGTTTCTTAAATCAAAAGATCTCGAGTTTGTTTTTATCATGGAAACAAAACTGAGTAGTGATGAAATAGTTGAGACAACAAAAAACCTTGGTTATGATGGAATACATGCGGTAGATTGTGATAAGTTGCATGGCGGACGTAGAGGTGGCTTATGTCTTTTATGGAAGGATACAACCGTTTTTACTCTTCTCTCAGACTCCCAACACCACATCGATGGGATGGTAACAGAGGGCGATAAGTCTTGGAGGCTCACGGGGATATACGGATGGCCAGAGGAGAATAAAAAAGGGAACACGTGGGCTCTAATTTCGGACCTCGCAAGAACAAATTCCGGACCGTGGCTTTGCTTGGGTGACTTTAACGAGATCTTGTTCAACTATGAAAAAATCGGGGGTAGCACGAGACGTAATCAGAACATGGAGAAATTCAATCACACAATGCAATGTGCTCAATTGGAGGATTTGGGATATAATGGATTTTCTTTTACTTGGACAAATGGCCAAACTGAAGAAGATAATATTCAAGAGCGACTCGATCGAAGTTTCGGGAATCTAGAATGGATTACTATGTATCCGGGCTACGAAGTACACCATCTTGCTAGAATAGCCTCTGACCATTGCCCGATATTTGTCCACTGGAGGCAGTCTCGTGACCAAAGGAACAGGAAAAAACGCAGAAAGATCTTCCGGTTTGAAACGATGTGGCTTATGGATGAATCTTGTAAGAAGGCGGTTACTCGGGCTTGGAATAGGGATGATACCTACCCTTCAGTGAAATCCATTGGACAGAAAATTAAGAATTGTGGGGTGGAACTCCAAGGCTGGGAGAAATCACACTTTGGTAATGTGGAGCATCAAATAAAAGAATGTGAAACCTCACTGCAAAATACCCGCACTGACCCCACCTCCACAGCCTCCTTGACGGAAAGGAAGAACACGGAAACCCTACTTCAGGAGTTGTACACGAAACATGAGAAGATGTGGCATCAAAGGGCGAGGACGAATTGGATCAAGGATGGGGATAAGAACACATCTTTCTTTCACAAAACGGCCTCGGACAGACAACTTCGGAACCAAATTAGGCGCATTAAATCCCCAGAAGGTGCCTGGATTGAGGATGAGGATAACATTGCTCACACTTTCCTTCAATATTACAAGGAGCTATTCACGACGAAAACAGACTTGGACATGGTTCGGGCCATTGACGCGGTGGACACAAAAATGACGGACGAGATGAACGAAGCACTAGTGAAACCCTTCACGAAGGAGGAGGTCATTGAAGCCTTAACCCAGATGCACCCTACAAAATCACCAGGCCCGAACGGTATGCCCGCTATTTTCTTTCAAAAAATCTGGTCTCTCATTCGTGCTGATACACTGCCTGTAATCCTTAACATTCTTAATGGTGAGTCTAGTCCCCATTAGCTTATGTAACGTGATTTTTAAATTAATCACCAAAACCATAGCTAATAGACTCAAATTTGCACTGCCCTCCCTCATATTTCACACCCAGTCTGCGTTTGTCCCGGTCGCCTCATCACCGATAATGCCTTACTAGCTTTTGAAATTTTCCATTACATGAAAAATAACACGGCAAAAAACAAAGGTTCCTTTGCGTTCAAGTTGGACATGAGTAAAGCATACGACCGTGTTGAATGGCGTTTTCTTAAAAGTGTTATGCTTAAAATGGGATGAAGGACCAATTTGTTAATTTGATCATGAAATATGTAGAGTCGGTATCTTTCTCTATTCTTCTTAATGGTCAGCAGGGCAAGACATTTTCACCATCCCGTGGGCTCCGACAAGGAGACCCGCTTTCTCCTTATTTGTTTTTGTTTTGTGCATAGGCGTTTTCATCCTTAATACGAAAAAGTCAAAACAAATGGAAGCATTCACGGGATTCGGATTAGTAGGCGTGCACCATCAGTCTCCCATCTTTTCTTCGCAGATGATAGCATCATTTTCGGGAGGGCCAACGAGCATGAAATTGAAACGACAAAAGATATCATTAGATGCTACAAGAAAGTGTCGGGGCAACGAATCAGTCTTGAAAAATCGAAATATCTTTTAGCAAAGGGGTGATAACATAAAGACGATAACATCTTGCAATCCATTGGGGTGAACCTCGTAGAGAAACATGCCATTTACCCGTGTGTCTCCGACGGTAGTTGGAAGATCAAAGAAGGATATTTTTAACGGCGTCTAGACAGAGTTCGGAAAAAATTAAAAACTGGAAGGGACGTTTGCTTTCAAATCTTTGAGCGTATGGTACTCATCAAATCAGAGCGTAGGCTATCCCGACTTATCTTATGAGTTGTTTCGTACTCCCAAATGAGATTTGTGACAATATTAACTCGATGATCGGGGTTTTGGTGGGGACGGAAAAAGATGAGAAAAGAATACATTGGTGCGATTGGAAGAAATTGTGCGAGCGGAATGTGATGGAGGGCTGGGTTTTCGAGATATGCAAAGCTTCAACGAGGCGCTACTGGCTAAACAAGGTTGGAGATTGCTACATGGGGAAAATTCGATATTGGCACGATTGCTTAAAAGCAAAATATTACCCTAATAAAAATTTTCTGGATGCTCCAATTGGCAATAGTCCATCTTTTGTGTGGAGAAGCATTGTAGCGGGAAAGAAAATTCTTACTAAAGGTATAAGATAGAACGTCGGCAATGGCTCTCGAATAAGCATATGGGATGACCCTTGGATCCCTGACAGACCACAATTCTGTGCACAACAGGGTGTTTCGTACGATGCGGAGGATTTGCGTGTCATTGATCTTATATGCCCACAAACCAATTCATGGAACTTCCCGCTTATTAACGAGATCTTTAATGAGGAGGATGCGAAGGCAATAAGAGCAATACCACTCAGGAGAACGGCTTGTGAAGATACAATTGCATGGCACCATACAAAGAACGGTGTATATTCGGTAAAATCGGGATACAAGGTGGCGGGCGATCGTTGATTATGAAGCGCGTGCAACATCGACGTCGATTCACGGAAAGGATTATGGAAATGGTCATGGAACCTACAAGTTTCCACCGAAGGTGCAAATATTTTTCTCGAAATGCTTACACAACCTCCTCCCAACCAAGATCAACTCGATGATCGACAGGCGGTTCACGACCCATTATGTAGCCGATGTGGATTGGAAAGCGAATCTCTCGAACACGCTCTCCGGGATTATCCCTGGGTGTCTTTTCTTTGGGTTGTCTCCCCTCTCCGTTTAGCACCAAACTCCACAGCAGGTAGAGGGACGTTTTCAGACTGGGTAAGTTCGATTCTGATATGCCCGAAAAAAGAAGTGCACCACCTGTTTGTCATGATATGCTGGAGCATTTGGTATGCCCGCAACGCCCTCCATTTCCAAAATAAAAGAATCGACCATTATAACTGTATCCAGATGGCAATGTCCCGGTTGGCTGAATATCAAGTGATCCCAAACCCACCTGCCCCAGCGAGGAGATTGAGCTTTCCAGAAAAGTGGATTCCCCCCGACGCTGAATTCGTAAAAATCAACTCGATATTTCTATTCGAAAGTCGGTTGGTATGGGTTGTGGGGTTGTGATTAGAGACAACAAGGGAATTGTGAAGACATCTCTGATACGCCTTTATAAGGACGAAATGGAAATTGATATTGCAGAAGTGTGGGCTTGCAGACAAGGTCTAGAATTAGCCAGGGAAATGGGACTGAGACGCATCATTGTTGAGACGGACAATGAGAGAGTCTTCTACAAACTAAAGAACAAAGAAATTGATCTTTCTTATTTAGGAAATATTATTTCGGATATTTTAACCAGCTTTTCTCATTTTGATATAGTCGTACCCAGTTGTGTAAAACGGTCGGGAAACAATGTGGCCCACCTTTTAGCTCGTCATACTTTTAGTTTGAGTTCTTTTGAGTCAGTGGTAGGAGAGGTACACATGTTGGTGTACTGATTTCTCAGGAAGCTATTTCCTGATTTTAATACAATTTGCATTTCTTCTCAAAAAAAAAAAAAAAAAAAAAAAAAGTAAAAGTAATCAGGGGTGTTATTACATCGGACAACAAAGAAAAGTTCAAACAAAGGGTTGGTGGATGGCCTAGGGGGATAGGTTGTTAGGTTGATATAGGAGAATTATCTAATCCAACTTGATGTATTAGTGTGTAATAGAATATGCTATATAATTATATGTTATATACTTTATTTTAATTTAATTCGGGTTGAATTTAGTTGAGAGTAAAGTTTAAAATTTTATATATTTATAATATTTGTCCATAAAAGTTAATCATAAACTTTTTATTAAAAGTATTCTTAAAAAATAAAAGTATACCAAGTTTAGGACACATGATGATTTGAAATTGAATGGACAAATTATCTTTCATATAATTAAGCTAATCCAAATCCAAACAACGACCTCTTCTATCAATTACTAGTTTATATTTATAGGATAGAATATAGGGATAATTATTAAAGTGGGACTCTAATTTTGCCCTTCAATTATTCTTATGTGCACGCCAAACATGTGACAATCCCTTTTCTAATTAATAGTTCGATTTTTTTTTAATTACAAGATATTACACATAGTACACATTATGTATGATTTAGACGGCAACCAAATCACATTCCATCCACCTCTCAAAAAAAAAAAAATCACATTCCATCCAATATACGGAATACTTATTTCAATCATATTTTATCTCGTGTTTCAAGTATTTTATATACACTAAATATAAATTAATAGCATCATTAAAACACTTATCATGTAGAGATGATATGTGAGACACAAATAAATAATATATAATTTGGAATAAAAATCATGTGCACTATAGACATTTCGAATAAAATTGATTCACTTAAAAAATATGAACCGACAACTCATAAAATTAATGATCGTGTTCATCGGTGCAGTTTAATTTAAGAAATCATAAACTATTAAGAAAATTGATCAACTATGGATCTGTTAGAAATCGAGCTCTTAGAAATTAAGAAATATCAAGCCTAATGAATGTTATATTTCAAATCTCTTAGAAATTAGTTCTTCTTGGCTCAAAGCCTATCCAGATCATTACAAAATTTAAAAATAACTGTAGTTAGTGTATTTAATAAAAGAAATATCACATGGAGGGTATAATTGTTCATTCCTTCAAATAATTAAAGAAAGGTTCAACAATACACACAAAGGGTAGGTGGATAGCCAAATGGTCAATTAATTAGGTTGATATAGGAGAATTATTTAATCCAGCCAGATTTTATTAGTGTGCTAATAGGATATGCTATGTATACATAATACACTTGTATTATATTTTATTTTAACTGGGGTTGAACTTTTAGATGAGTAAAGTAGAAAATGATATATAATTCGAGCACATGCTAAAAAAAAATAAATGACAATGTCATTCGAAAATCCTTTAGAAATAGACACACTATCATTTAAATTGTGATTTTAAGTTATTTTGATTGTTCTTTTTCTGAAGTTTAGCATTATTTTCCTTTTGCTACATGATCGGGTTGTGATCGAGAACCTTTTCCTTTCTTTTTATATATTTTTATTTATTTAAAAAAGGTGCAAACTGGTATATATCTATACTATATATATTGCTTTAAAATATATGTTTGAGAGTTACTAATGTGATAATATTGTTACCACGAGCTTGTAGCTCAAGTAGTAATGCTCACCCTCTGTAAGGGTGTTGACTAGAGTTTGAATCTTGTATCTTTCGTTTTTTTGAAATTTTTCTCATACTCTTCAACCACTATTCTCAACTTATTAAAGAAAATGTGACGATATTGTTTTAATTCAAATGTATTTTTCAACAAATTATAAAGACACTCTCAGAAAATAAATTATGTTTTAAAATATCCTTATTCTTTAAATATATTATAGCTAGGTACCATGGGACGCTTAGGGATTTGAAGGGACAAGTAATCTTGAATATCCTTATAATTTTTATGTACTTTGACAATAATATATGCGGTGAAATAGGAGATTAACACTATTTTATAATTAAATGCCTGGTTCGATAATTTTGCGACATTCCAAATGATATTAAGTACACATGAGATTCCATATTCCATATGATGTTTCAGTTCATCAGGTGAATATCACATGAATAGAATAATATATACACACACATACACGATGTTATTATCGTACAAGTAACATTCATTTAACATGACAAAAGTTATATACTGTATTAAATTTGAAGAATAATCCAATCTAAATTGTCTGTGTTTAATATGATAAATTTTTATACTTTTGTAACATGCATAAGATCCACTGAATACAATAATTAACATTGTTCTAAAAATTTCTGTTTAGTCCCAATTAGTTTACGTCTAAGCGCTAGATTCCTCTTATTTCGCATAAGTTTTTGCAATTATGTCCCACTTAACCCTGTTTAAGTCCCACATAGCCAGTCTTTAGGTCCAACTATCGTCCGACTAGCATCAAGTCTTTTTAAAAGACTGATAATTATTAATTAGCGTACAACCTGTCGAATTAAACATCATGTCCATAAGTCCATTGCTGCAGTTGAATTTAAGAAATCATAATTAATTTAAAAAGAAAATTAAACTAAAAGGATCCATTATCCGTACGTAGGAGCACTATAAATATATTCCCCACTAAGCAAACCCACCACAAACCACCATGGCTTCCCTTCAATCCTCTTACACGGCGGCCGTCACCAACTACCGCCGCCACCGCCACCGCCCTCCTCCATCATTATCCTCCAAACCCTCCCACTTTCTCACCCAAACAACCCCCACCCACCGCTTCCACGTCTCATGCAACAACAACAACGGCGGCGCAAACCCGAAACCCTCGCCGGAATCCGGAAGAGTCGACCGCCGGAACATGCTTATCGGCCTGGGAGGCCTCTACGGCGCCGCCAACCTCATTCCGGACCCGAAAGCCTTAGCCGACCCGATCCAGGCCCCGGAGTTCAAATCCTGCAGCGAGGCCCGCGACGTTCAGTCCGGCGATGTTCTCGACGTCAACTGCTGCCCACCGCCGTCGGAAAACATCGTCGACTTCAAGCTCCCGCCGGTTCACCGGATGCGGGTCAGACCGGCGGCTCACAAGGTGACCAAAGAGTACTTGGCCAAATTCGAAGAAGCCATCCGGCGCATGAAGGCGCTCGATAAGGATGACCCGACCGATCCACGTGGGTTCATGCAGCAAGCGAATATACATTGCGCTTACTGCAATGGGGCCCATGACCAGGTCGGGTTTAAAGATCTGGATATCCAGGTACATAACTCGTGGCTGTTTTTCCCATTCCACAGATGGTATTTATATTTCTACGAGAAGATTCTCGGGAAATTGATCGACGACCCGACTTTCGTTCTGCCGTTTTGGAACTGGGACAATCCGAAAGGCATGCAAATGCCGAGGATCTTCGATAATCCCAGATCGCCGCTATTTAACACGAACCGAAACCAGGATAACAGGCCTCCAGCCATGATCGATCTCGGATTTTCCGGGGCCACCGAGGATTTGCAAAAAGTGGTGAACAATCTGAGCTCCATGTACAGCGAAATGATCCGGAGTGTTAATTCCACGATCGATTTCATGGGCCAGCCTTACAGGGCTGGGAATTCTCCCAGCCCCGGTATGGGCTCATCAGAACGTGGATCGCACATTGCGGCCCACGTTTTCGTCGGAAATCCGAAAAACAGATACATGGAGGACATGGGAAACTTTTACTCTGCCGGGAGGGACACTCTGTTTTACTCCCACCACGCCAACGTGGACAGAATGTGGTCCATATGGAAAACATTAAAAACTGACGTCCCGAAAGATTTAACCGACCCGGATTACCTAAACGCGTCGTTTTTGTTCTACGACGAGAACAAACAGCTCGTGCGAGTCAAGGTCCGGGACTGCTTGGACCACAGGAGACTCGGGTACGAGTTTGAACCGGTCGATACCCCGTGGTTGAACTACAGGCCCGCGAAAAAGGCAGCCAGGGCGAAAATCAAAGACATTTCGTCAGGTGCCCAAAAAGCTGACGGGTTATTTCCTTTAACCCTGAAAAAGGTTACCAGGGTTTTAGTCCCGAAAACCGCGAAGGGAAAAGCCGACGAGGTTTTGGTCCTGGAAAACATCGAAACGGACACGACCAAATTCATAAAGTTCGATGTTTTCGTGAACGACGAGGATGATAAGACTGAGGAACTTGATAAGGCGGAGTATGCTGGAACTTTTGCGCAGGTGCCGCATAAGACTAAGGATAAGAAGGGGAAATCTAATATTACTCTGAGGTTGACTGAACTTTATGAAGACATTGATGTGGATGATGATGATACGATTGTGGTGACATTGATCCCGAGATCCAACGGTGATGATGTGACCATTGGTGGTATCAAGATCATCCCATCACCTCCCAGATCAGGGTGAGATTAATTAAGGGGATTGATTGATTAATTCAACCCAAATATTCCCAGGTTTTATTAATTAATAAATAATTTCTGTAGACGCACTTTGGGGTCTAGCTTGCATTTGGTGGGTCTATTGGATTTGTTTTCCCATTGATGATCACATGCAATTTGGGTTTTTTAATTGCTTTTGCCAACACTACTGCGCATTGTATTTTGATCTTTCAGTTGTGGGTTCTGTACTTTTATATTTAAATAAATGAAAAAGTATTTTCATATTCCAACTACTTTTGTTAGAGTTGTTTTTCTTTTTCCCTTTTCCCGTTCATATATATTCAATCCTATATTCACCCTTTTAGCGGTCTCATGGCTTTTAACAAAATGTAAGACTTTACACAAATATTCACCTTAATTCTAATTGTCTCGTTTTTATTACGAATTGAGAAACTTTGCAGAAACATTATTGTTTACACGCGACATTCATAAAAAAAATAATAGAAAATGGAATGTGATTTTAGAATAGGACATCTCAATCTTAAATTCATGACGAGTGTGATAAGTGGATGTTAATTGGTCAAGTAATTGGCTTAAATCCAACTGTTGGACTAAGATTTGCAAAATGTACCCATTGAGATTTCTACTCTAGTGTAATTTTTATGTGTTAATTTATTGTAATAAACTTATAGTAACAAACTTAGACTAATTAAATAAAAATTAAATCTATATCTCATGATGAATGATAGACTTTGAACAGTAAAATTCATAATTACGAATCTAATTTTGTTATATAAATTCAACTTAGAATATAATTTAAAACAATCAATAAAATTTACAAATTCCTTTGGGGAATATAAATTGCACATTTAAGTTTGTGATAATCACGTATCAAAGAAAAGAAATGAAAAGGCCCTTATAGGCCCGACCAAGTGTGTCGGAAACGAGGCCCAGGACTGGCCTAATAGCATGCGGCTAGTGGGCTGAAATTGGGTCTACCCAAGATTTTGTTCTGCTCACCAGAGGTCCAGAGCCACTTTAGAAATGGACCTAGGTTTAACCAGCCCACGACTGGACCGGTCCAGCTCTAACCGAGACAGCTATATTTTCACCCGTGCCAATCCCTAGAAACCAAACACAAATATAACCTGAAGTTATTAAAGAAATATGAACCCACATGAGAAACTGAATACAAAAAGACTAAAACGAACGTCTGATACAAAGTTCTTAAGATGTATTAAATTTAGTTATTTTATATTTTAATTAATTTTGGATGTATTTTAAGATAACCCAAAATCAACTCAAAATGAACACCATCCCGACCTGGTGACCCGAATCTCCACCCCTTGATTTGCGTTGAACCATCAATATACAATATAAAACTTTTAGGTGGAGGGCCTCAATGCAACATCCATCTTTTCTTCATTTTAAACTTTGTCCATCACTTTGTGTTGAAATTTAAGTAATTTTGTACAATATTTGTAGTTCACAAAATCATATTTATTTTTCACATTTAAATATTGGGAACGTGTGACAAGAAGATATTATAATGGCGTCTATAGATAGCGTTCCTCCACAAAGTTATCCTCGCATATTCTTTTTTATATATATAGGCGCTCCAGGGAGAAAATTAAAATCTCTACCACATCATTTCCTACAAGCGATCAAGTGGCAGAACATGACAAGAATGTCCAATTTCTTTGGTTCGAATGTTGCCTTCGTTTCATTGTCCTTCATCGATGTTTCCATGCATCTTGCAATGAGGCTAGCTAAGGGCTGTCAACTTGTGTCCAGATACAATTTATATTCTTAATATTACCAAACTTTTTGAATTTTGAAGAAAGAGATTGGATTGGAGGAATGCATTCCAAATAACAGTTCATATACTATATAAATCCTTGGATTCTAACCACATCCGAATGTACACATGTTTTTCTAACCTCATATTAGTCTCATTTATAGAGTCAATACATAAAAATTACTTGTACTCACTAAATAATGATTCTGTTGGAATTGGTCTTTGATAAATGGGGTGTTGACCCGATTTTGACCAATCAATTAAGTGGTTTCCATTTGTGAAAAATGGAATTAAATTATTTGTAAAAATTCTACTAAGAGAGTAGATGAGAATAGCATTTGGAATTTCTCAAACCGATTAGGGTGAATGAGAAATTAATGCTAAGTTAGTCACTTAATACAAATAAATGGTATGGAAAATGGAAAATGTGGGGGAGGAGAGATGCTCCATCCCACATAGGAAAAAGGAGGTAAAGTTGCACACTTTATTTATCCTAAGTTGGACAAATGGGTTTGGGCCCTTGGGGGCACCCAAGTTTTTAAAGGGGAGAGGACCTACATGCTTGTGGGTTTGGTCAAAGCTCACGCGCGCCGGCCGGCTCGGCCCGGCCGGTCGTGGGTCGCGGGCTTGGGCTTCAAGGCCCTTATTCTTTTTGGACCAAAAACCTTTAAAAAATTAAATATTTAATTAATTTTTGTAATTAATTAAATAGATTTAATTAATTTTCGTAATTAATTAAAAGAGTTCAATCAGGAAAATGTTTCGGCCCGCGCAGAGCACGGCTCGTGCGGTCGGATCGTCTTACCTGCCGAGAGTCTGCGCTACACGCCCGTGCGTCCTGGGTCGTCTTGGGTGCCGAAGGTCTGAGCCGCACGCCCGCGCGCGTCCCGTGCGCGCGTGCTCTCTTGCACGCAGTGCGTCTGTTCGGAAAAATGTGCCTTTTCGAGCCTCTGACGCGATTTTCCCACGGCACGCCGTTTGCCTATATTTATGAAGCCTCTTGATGGAAAAACACACGAAATATTGGATAATAACTTTGTCATTTGCATCATACGAGCATATTGATTTTTCCTTCGTTCAAAGCTTGAAAGTTCGAACTTTTGTTTGTTATTTGTTGTTCGCTTTTTCTTTGTGATGCTAATCGGGATCCGTAAAGTCGTTAATATCTTAGAGGCGAACTCGAACCGTAAGCACTAGTATACGGGCGTTTTTCGTCTTGCGGAATCGAATCGGTCGGCCTCGACTTAAACTATACACTATCCGGCCATTTCCAAAAAAATGAAACCATACACGAGAAAATTTTACCCAATGATTCCACATCTAGTCGACTTAGGCGATGAGCTCATCTTCTTGCCTACAATTTTCTTTTGATTAAGCTTCTTCCAATACTATCTCTACTACGCCTAAATTCGTAGCGCTGTCTATTTATATTTTGTAAGAAAATCCACCACATTGATTGAACGTAGTTCAAAATTGTTCAATGATCCGAAATCAAGCATGCGAGAAAAAGAAAATATAGTTATTTACTTTTATTGATTCGCATAATATGAGCCGAATCGATCTTTGATATGGAAAACCGAGCTTATAGGCTTGGGGCATGTCACCCAAAGTAAGCTCTAGCTCGAAGAGGTTCGTTAGCCAGGACTTTTTGATTGAGTTCGGTCTTGCTAAAGATGGAGAGCGATACCTCAGCCCAAGACCAACAACTAAGTTTGGGATATTTTAAATGAATAATAATATTTTATAACAAATCCTCGATATAAACCCGCGTAATAAATTTTAGATTTCAGAATCTTGTTTTTCGGGAATCACAAGAACCCTATCTCTAATTAATTATTACCCTTTAAATACCCTTTCAACCGGTATGTGTTACATTACATTCTCTACATATCTTACATATATTTTATTTTTTTTCTCTTTTATCCGAGAAGGCGACTTGAGGCGGAGGAGATACAACGGAGAATACCTATGACCCTCTTTCTAACCCTCTGTGTGTAGGTTTATGTCGGCATTGGCGGCTGAGATTAGGAGCGAAGATTCCTGGTTGAACTAATTATGATCTCCATTAGAAAATCAAAGAAATTTATGGTGACAAATAGAGAGAATTAGTCCGAACTCCAAACATAAAAGATTGGCGTATAACAAAGTCACAGTTTATTGAGTTTACATAACTACAATTTTTGTTTTCTTCTACATACGAATATATCTCTCTGAAATCTTTTTTTCCCCTAAATCGGTGCAGCATGATAACTCATGCAGCATAGATGATCTTGATACCACCAATGGTGATGTCTTCTCCTCCAGCTTTAGGCACCAATGAAACCAAAATCTGATCATCATCTTCAACATCCAAATCCTCCAGCAGCTCTGTTAATCCTAACCTGATTTTACTCTTCACCTTGGTCGAATTCTTATGCGGAACCTGAGAATAACATCCGCGTACTCCGCCTTGTCGATTAATTCACTCGGCTTATCATCCTCGTCGTTCACATAAACCTCGAATCGTACAAATTTCGCCGTATCCACCTCTATCCCTTCAATCACCAGCAATTCCTCTTCGTTTTCCTTATCTTTTTTACTTCTCGATTTCTTGCCTATCGACTAATACCTTGACGACCTTGTCGAAGTTTCACGGAAAATTAGTCTTCGCCGCGTTTGAAGTCGCGGCGGCCTTGGATTTCCTCACACGCGCCGTCGGTCTCGATTTCAACCACGGAAGGTCGACTTTCTGGAAAGTGTACCCCATTTTCTCGTTTTCTAACGTGTCCGCGACTCTCACGCGCACGAGCTGCGCGTTTTCGTCGTAGAAAAGGAAGTTAGAGTCTAGCCAATCAGAATCGGGGAAATCTTTCGGCTTGGAGCCTGATCTCAAGCCGCTAAACAACGACCAGAGCCGATCCACGTTGGCGTGGTGGCTAAAGAAAATCGAATCACGAGCGGCTGAATAGAAGTTCCCCATATCCTCTCCGGTAGGCGTGGCTTGCCCAGTCCACACGTGCATAGCCGTGTGGGGCCCACGCTCAACCGACCCGGCCCCCGGATCCGGTTTAGTACCCGTCACATATCTCGCTCCGTAAAAATCCTCCAGCTTCGAGACATTGCGGACCATTGAGCCGTACATCTCGACGAGGTTGTTCTGAATTACCTTCGATTGGTCGGCGGCTTCTTGGCCGAAATATCTCAGATCGGTGATCGCCGGCGGGAGATGGTTCGGGTTACGTAAAGGATTGTACAACGGAGAACCTTTTCTCGCGAACATATCTGGCATGAACATCCCTTCGGGATTGTCCCAATTCCAAAACGGCAGACCGAAAGTGGGGTCGTTTATCAGTTTCCCCAAAATCCTCTCGTAAAAATACAAATACCATCTATGCCAGGGGTAAAAAAGCCATGAATTGTGAACTTGAAGCTTCGTGTCCGAATCCCCTGTTTGTTCGTACGTGAGATTGCAATAAGCGCAGTGGACGTTCGCTTGTTGCTTGAAACTTCGGGGATCGTCGTCGGGGAGAGCTTTCATTAGCTCGACAGCTTTCTCGTATTTCGTTATGTACTCTTTGCAGGCCAGATGGGCAGCGGGGCGAAAACGCATAGTTTTGACAGGGGGCAGTTTGTAATTAATGATTTTTTCGGACACCGGAGGGCAACAGTTCACGTCTAGTGGTTGTTGGGTGTTCAGATTCGTGCCACGTGTGCATTTGGAGATATCAGGGGCTGAAATTGGAGATGCCAGAGATGGTGAGTGATAAGCTGAAACGAGATTTGCCGCACCGTAAAGTCCTCCAATGCTCAATAGTAAATTTCTCCTGTCAATTTTATTCTGAGGGGTAGTTTCGTCATTTTTGGAGTTGCAACGCACCTCAAATTTATGGGTTCGTGTTTTGTGGTGATTATTGGGCCGTGAAGAGAATTGGGACACGGCGGCAATGGTGGTGGAGCAAGAAAGTGGAATAGAAGACATTGGATTGTGCTTGAGACTCCAAAATGCAAGAGAACAAACATTATATAGACTAGGATTATTGCAATTGGCTGTTGAAATTTCAAACAATATTACGTGATCTCATTCTTTCAAAGTAAAATCACTTGCGTTGTGCATGCATGTAAGAAAACGCCGGCGCCGCCACACCCGGAAATTTTAGTGTGGGCGCTATATTATTAGAAATTTCAAATCCTAGTATGTCATAACATTCAAAGTTTATTCCTTTTATTTTTATTTTTTAATAATACGATGTCGTCGTATCTCGGAATTCTAATCCTCATTCAAAGGGGAGGTTACAATGAGCACGTATTATAGTAAGACAATGTGGACTCATCTCAACCCTCCTTATCTATATCAATGATTAAGATAAATAGGGGTTAAAATTATATTAAACATTTAATTAAGACAAAATAAAGGGTATAATTGTCAAAACAAACATGTGGGGGACCATCCAAATATGGAATCAATTATTAGGAGAGAGAAAATCACGTGGGGAGAGAGAAAATCGCGAGAAAATCGCTACGGAGAGAAAGAAAATCGCGCATGTCTTTCTGCTTATGCGTATGATGATGTACACTTATCATATATTTGTTGTATACTTAACACTATTTTTCTTTGTATGTTTAACATAATTTTACTGCATATTAAATTGGTAAAACAAAAACATGTGGGGACCGTGAATCAATGAACCAGTTATAGAGAGAGAGAGAGAGAATCACGCTCATTAACATGTGGGAACTGCGGATTAAGTAAATCAATTATATAGAGAGAGAAAATCACTCTCATTATTGTGATGTATATTTAGCATATATTTGATGTATACTTAACACTCTTTTGCTGTATGTTTAACATAATTTTATTGCATTACAATTGTCAAACAAAAATATAAGTATACAACAAAACACATATAAGTATACAACAAAAAATATAAGTATACAACAACATAAATACATACATAAAAAATTAACTACTTATACAGCAAAACACATCTAAGTATACATTGAAAAACATATAAGTATACAGTAATCCTCACTGCCTCCTCGTAGACCCTCGTTTTCTCCACATCAGCATCGTCTTCTTCACCAATCCTACAACAACATCTACACACTCCATCTCTCAGCTACAGATCGTCTTCTTCACCAATCCTCGTTTTTCTTCGAATGCTTTGTTATTACATTTGATTTAACGAATTAAAGAATAAAGAATTTCTATGAACAACAGCAAATTGCAAAATCAAAAAAAAATTGGTATGATAATCTCGAAAGTGGATTTTAGGTCATCAGAATCTGGATCGCTTGCATTTGAGGAATTCCTTGTGTTGGCGATCATCCGCATTCCACAAGTGCAATGCACCATCATTGGTAGCTTTTTGGGAATGGAGTTCCAATTGATTCCGATTGTTGTATACTCGATCGGAATATTATTCCCTCATTATTGGGACCGACGGCGGATCGGACAGCGGCAGAGGGAGGAGGTGCCATTTACACGAGATTAGATCGACGGAGCAGAGTTCTACAGAGTTGTGGATTTGAGGAGGTGAAGTAAAAGACAGTTACATTTACAAACTAAAATGACCAATACGCATACTTTTGATTTAAAATAAATAAAAATATTTATTAAATTGGGTAAATCTCAACCATCTAAAATTCTGATTTGTGGACGGGATTAGTCCACACTTTGTCTCACTCTAATTATGTGGTCTCATTTGATCCAATCCCAAGTTGATCGGTAATTATTATTTTGGCCCTCTTGTCATGGTCATTCCTCAAGTTTAGCTTGGGGAAGAGGTTTTGTAACTCAAGGTGATCACTATTGTGGATTTCGTTGAAATAACGGGTTTCATAGGGGGTAGGTTATTCCTCCAATCATCTCATGTGTCGAGTTGTGTTGGAAATTTTGGTGAAGTTCGAAAAGTTGAAGGAAACAAAAAGATTAATTCTGAAGCGTCGAAGATTAACATTGTCCTTGAGGATTATATCGATAATCTCCAGGATTCAACAAGATTTAGAACGACAAAGATTATATTTTGAAACCAGAAGCCAAAAAGAATAAAATAGATAAGAGTCTTGTATATTTCTCTCTCTAAATTTGTTCACGTCTTGACAAAAGGAGTTATTATTTATAGACTTAAGCCTCAAATAACGGATAGAGAATAGGATGGCTTAAAAATCGGATAAGACTAATAAGTCTTGTTAGTCCAACTAATTTGTTACAAAAAGTTAGGGAGATTGTTATCAAATGTGATGCACGTTTTTATTAGTCCAAATAATAGGAACAATAGGATAAGGAAGAACACATGGTCAATTAGGATAAGCCGTATTAGACTAAATAAAAATAAAAATAAATATGAAGTGGGATAGAAAATCTTTTAAAACACTTCTTTTATACAACAATCCCCCACATGTTTTAAAAGATTTTTGAAAACAAGATAGAATGATTTGCTTAGTTACAAAAATAAGTGTGGAATGCATCGAATCCGGTGTCTTTTGGACTATGAACCGGACTGACGGTAAGATATTAAGTCTGAGTTTTGGTGAAGCTTATAGCTTCTATGAACCAAGAACTCTTTATTGTAAGTTAAAATCTTACTAACCACATTACACCTTCTCAAGATTTTATCGTTCAATACGGTGTTGCGCTAATAGGCCATGCGCGTGCCTGGTATTCATGAGTGCTCTAGAAACATGCCAATGTCTCATAGGAGCGGCCCCACTCCACACTCGTATAGGTGAATTTCATCAAGTATATTTTGCAAGTAAATATACCACCCTTGAGGATATGAAATTCATTAAGAGATTATCAACTCAACCCTCCTACTTGCATTCTAGAACTTCTCACACCATAGGAAGAGACAAACAATTGTCGTCTTTAGCGAGAATTAATAAGTGACTTGTTATTACCCATATGAACCTCATTCAAAGGATCTCCAATCACGGAAGTTGGGTTTCTATCCTTTGTTAATTTCTTAAATTGGCATAAGTCTCATTCCCTCGATGTTTAATTAATTTTCTTCTCAAAGGTTTAGTCATAGAATCGGCCAAATTCCTCGACTTCACATAATAAATGGATATAACTCCATCTTTTAACAAATTGTTTAACCACATCATGTCTCAAACGAACATGTCTTTTACCATTAAAGGTTTTATTTTTGCAATTGCAATTGCTACTTGACAATCACAATGCATAGACACTGAAGGTGTTGGTTTTGAACCCAACAGGATATTTGCTAAGAAGTTTTCAACCACTTAGCCTCATTGCCGGCTAACTCTACAGGCGGGGAACTCAAACTCTATAGTAGATTTTGCTATGATAGTTTGTTTAGCGACTTCAAGTATTTTCACCCCCACCAAGAGGTGAATATATAAACACTAGTGGATTTTATCTCATCTAAATCGAGATCCACTTTTAGCATCACGAAATCCCTCGACACGAAGAAAAATCCACAATAAAGAATACCATAATTCATGGTACCTCTCAAATATTTCATTAGCCTCGACTAAAGTAGTCCAATGATCACAGTTGGGATTATATGCTCAATCGACACACAAAATAAGTCACGTCAAGTCGTGAAAAATTCATCAAATGCAACGGACTCCCAATAATCAGTGCATACTCATATTGAGCCACATGATCACCAAAAATTTCTTTAGTTGAGTGTTAGCATCACAAGGAGCACTCGATTTTTGACATTAAAATGTCCAAACTTCTTCACCTTTGATTTTGACATCGAAATGTCCAAACTTCTTAAGAAGCTTCTCAACATAATGTTCTTAAGATAACATTATGATATCATCTCTTATGATTTTAACACTAAATATTACACTTGCTTCGTCCATACCCCTCACATCAAATTTAGAAGCAAGTAACTCTTTAGTTTTATATATTAAATAAAACTTAGTACAAATTATGAGCACATAATCCACATGCAACCGATAACCATTTCAAGAAATATGTCACTTACCTTATATATATAATAAAATAGAAAAAATTATTCACATATGCTATCATTATATAAAATGTAGACATTCCAAATCAGCGTATATCACACGTGTTAATATATTAACTCCCACATTTTCTCAAATCAATATATTCTTTTCAAAAAATTGCATACTTACACATTCTCCATATGTCAAGTAGCACAATCACAAGAGATATAACTATCACATATAATAATTGATTCCCATTTACCTTGTTAGAAGAATTAATGAAATAACTATCCCCATCGGCCAAGATTGATCCGGCAGGGCAGCCCATTGGCTCCAAACAAGTGTCCCCCACTACCCCTAACGGCGCGCAACCACCCATAGTCCGGTTGTGACTCATTTCTGAGCCTTCATCACTATAAATTGGCCCGTGCACTTTCCTGGGTCAACCCATGCTAAGAAGCAGACCATAACCCAATTCACATACCTCATGGCCTATTCACTTCTTCTCACCGGTTTTCGATATTCTCATCCAAACAATCTATACAGTTAGGGAAATGCAGAAAAAGAGACAATATAGAACCGCCCCATATATCCACTGAGAGCATAAAGTGGAGTGCCTTTAGCATCTACACCCAATCCCTTGCTCAAATTCCCAGAAAAGGAAAATGCACGTAAAGCCATTAAAAATACTCTAAGAATTGTGCTTAACCAATTAAAACCACTGTTCTAAAAGACCCGCCTAGCTCGATTAGTCCCCGCCAGGTGCTAGGCCCCTTGTATCGCCATAATTAATTTTCCGATTAGGCCCCCGCTTAACTCCGCCAGGTCCCGCCTAATCCCGCCCAGCTCCGCCTAGGCGCTAGGCCCCGATCTCTGCCGCCCGAATAGTGTAAGTCAGCGGCTACGATAATCTAGAGGGGTGAATATATTATCTCCATCTTTTCGATTTCGCCTTCTTTTTCGAACCAAATACGCCAAGACAAGAATAAATGTGCGGAAAGTAAACAACACGCGTCGATTTATAGAGCTTCACCCCACCTAGGGACTACGTGCTCTACCACTCCAAAGATATCAGGGATGAGTTTGAAAAAAATAAATTTTATTAATTACCACAATTAATACAAATTCAACTTACAACAACACCAAGAAGAGCACCACACTCTTCTTCAACACCAACTTTGAGATTACCACAATCTCTCTTGAAGATTACCACAATCTCCAACGGCACCTTGTGAAGATTACCACAATTTTCAACCTTGAAGAACACCAAATTCTTCAACACCTTAAGAGCACCACACTCATGAACTCCTATCACCTAGACCACCCAGTGTATTCTTTCCACAAGAATACTCACAAGGATGTCTTGTGTGTTAGATAAATGTTGTTATCAAGATTTTGATGATTATGTTTAAATGGGTTTTTATACCAAAACAATGTTTATGAATGTTGTCCAAAATACTCCTAAATGATTTAAAATATTTTTACTAATTTTTGGAGTATTTCTTAGAGTTTATTATTCGATAAAAAAATTGGACAACATATTTGATGTTTTTGTGTTAATTGGTTTTACACCAAAACAATGTTTATAGATGTTGTCCAAATACTCCCAAGTGATTTAAAATGTTTTTACTATTTTTTTTGGAGTATTTCTTGAAGTTTATTTTTGATAAAAATCGGACAACATTTCAATGTGGAGATCGGCCGGTCGAATAAGAGGTCGTCGGTACACCAAGAGTGCGTAAATGGAAACATAGAACATGACCTTGAAAAAGCGGCGGGGACGATCTGGGGCGGGGGCGACCAGTCGCACCCTAGGGCGTGGTCGACCTTCCCGGGTCGAGCCCCCTTCAACCTCTGTACTGGATCGCACTTATTCTCTTCAACGTTCAAATTTTTCTATAGGGCAACCGGTACGCCGCTGTGCAATTTTGTGATGAGAAAAAAATTGTACCGTTTGAACTCTTTGACAACAAGATTTACTTTTCATTTTTGTACAATATTTCTACATCTTGTGATCCTCTTTTTGTAGACAAAAGTGAAGAAGAAGGAGCTATGTTGGTGAAGACTCTCCTATAAATAGAGGATGAATTGAAGACACAAGAAACAACACATACAAGCAAATACACAACAAGAAATCTGCAAATTTCCAAGCTTTCACATTCCACACTCTTGTTGTATTTATAGCCTAAGTATTTCACTTTCACATCTTGAGGTCTAGGCTTTATTTCTTGATTATACTTGCACTCAAATTGTAATATTCATCATTGAGTTGTAATCTTGATTTTTGTCATAATTCAACGCAAGACATCTTGTGAGTATTCTTGTGGAAAGAATACACTTGGGTGATCTAGGTGATAGGTGTTTCAAGAGTGTGGTGCTCTTGAGGTATTGAAGAATTTGGTGTTCTTCAAGGTTGAAGATTGTGGTATTCTTCACAAGGTCTTTGTTGGAGATTGTGGTAATTTTCAAGAGAGATTGTGGTAATCTCAAAGGTGGTGTTGGAGAAAAGTGTGGTGCTCTTCAAGGTGTTGTAAGGTGAATTTGTATTAATTGTGGTAATTAATAAAATTCTTTTTCTTTTTGAAATCCATCCGGATATCTTTGGGGTGGTAGTAGATTAGGCCCTAGGTGGGTTGAACTACTATAAATCGACGCGTGTTATTTACTTCTCGCACCTTTATTATTGTCTTGGCTTATTTTGTTCGAAAAAGAGGGCATAATCGAAAAGATGGAGATAATCTATTCACCCTCTAAATTATCGTAGCCGTTTGGACTTACAAGTGGTATCAAAGCCAAACGCTTTGGCAAGCTCGTTCCACATCGCGAGTAAAGAGAAACGATCATCGGCTACGAATGAAGTCTACCCTACCGGCGCCTCCATCACCAAGCCACCACTATTTGATTCCAAAAATTGTACATGTTGGAAAGAAAGAATGGAATGCTATCTACAAGGTTGCGGGTTCGATATTTGGAACACAGTCGTAAATGAATAATCCATTCCGATGATGGACACACCGCTCACCTCCAAAGGCCTCAAAGAGCTCAATGATGAAGAGAAGAAAATCATCTCCTTAAATGGTAAAGCTCTTAATATTTTGTATTGTTCACTTACCATTTTGGAATATGATCATCTTGTAGGAATTAAATCGGCTCATGAAGTATGGAGAAAATTAGAAGAAGTATATGCAAATTAAATTAGTCACTCAAAAGCATCTACTTCTTAAATGGGTACAACCTCAAACCCAACAACATGGGATGAGCTTCCTACAACTTCCGACGTCGATGAAAACGAACGATGTCTTATGGGCTTCTAAGAAGAAAATGAGGTAAGTTCTAAACCCTCCACTTCTTATGATAATGAATTACAAAATGATTATAGTGATTTGCAAAATGATTTTGATGAACTTCAAAATGAATTCCAAAGCTTACTTGTTAAATACAAAAATTTGAAAAAGGAATTCAATATTTTGAAAAATGATAAGGATAATTTATTTTCCTCTTATGAATCACTTTCATGTGATCACACCACCACTCTTTATAAGGTTAGAAACCTTGAAAAAAAAAAAATACTCTTGTTGAGGATATTAATTGCATGAAAAATAATTTATTAAAATGCGACTTAGTACCGATAAAATGACCAAAATTGTTGATGTTCATAGTTGTGATAAATTGAAACAAGGACTTGATCATAAGCCTAATGTTGTTAATCATGTGAAAAAAATCAAGTCTCTAAGCATGTTGGTCATTATGCTCAAAAATTATTACTTGTTTTTTTATTGCGGTAAAAGGGTCACACGGCTAATACTTGTCGACTAGAAATAGCTCTAATTATTATTGGAGACCTAAAAGTCTCAAAGCTAATCCTAAAGGACCCAAACACTTGAGAGTACCACAAAAAAATGTCATATTAGGTACCCGTCGAAATAATAATCGAAGAAAATTCATACCGCCAAGAAGACATCAAATGACCATCTCATTTGATCAAAGGAGAAGACATTACCACAATGAATTTCCAAGAGAAAGACACTATCAACAATGGGAAAGACATAATTCTTGGAAATGGAACAATCGGAGAAGCCATCATCAACAAGATGATTTTCAAAGGGAAGATATCATCAACAATGGGAACGACACAACCCATGGAAATGGCGTAATTGGTAAACCTTATATTCCCATTTAAATATGCATTTTATTTTGTTATTATGCATATTTTTTGTGCCTTAATTGTAAAATGAGTTTTCAAATATTTCTTAAAATTAAGGTCTTCAATATATATTTGTGTTTTTAAATATTTTGAAAAAGAGACCTTGTATAATATTATTTTTATAACTCTTGTGCATTTACTTAGACTAAGGTGCTTTTATTATCCCTTATGGTTTTATATAGCATAAGTATACTTATGATATCTCTTATTGCTTAGCCTACACTTGTATCATTATGTTTGTGCAAAATTTGTTTTAAGAATTGTGTAGATTTACATATCTTCCTCAATGGTTATCTACTCATAATATGTCATGAACTATCGAGGTACGCTCATTAGTGTTATTCATCTCATTGACTCGATATATATTTTGTCATATGCCTATGTGCTTGTTTTTAAAGTATTTTATACAAGTGCCATTAAGAGGATTTTTTATTTTTAAAAGGCATTATTTGACATAGCTTGTTTTATTCAAGATTTGTAAAGGATTATATTTTGTTTTGATAAAACATTTGATTTTTTTGTTATGCATTTTATTGCATCATTCTTGGTTGCTTTGTCAAAGCTCTTGTTCATATGCTTTTTATAAATGAGGTCTCAACTATATGCTCTTGAATTTTTCAAATTTTAAAAGAGACCTTATATAGCTTCCTATAAGCTTATTTGAACTTACATGTTTTATGAAACTCGTGAAAATTTGTTTGAAAGCATAGTATGTGTTACTTGTTATTATGTCTCTATTATTTGATATTACTATGCTCTTGTGCAAGATATCTTGATTAAGATTTTGCGAGAAAGTTTTTGCATTTTTGGAACAAGCTTGTTGACCAAGGCAAGATTAGTAGCTCGAAGGTATCGTTAAGGTATTGATTTTGATGTAACATTTGCACCGTAGCACATTTAGAAGCTATTTGCATTTTACTTGTCCATTCTCGTTTTAAGATAATTTCAAGCCTTACCAAATGGATGTTAAATCCAATTTTCTAAATGGTTTTATTCAAGAAGAAGTCTATATAAAATAACCTCCGGGGTTTTAAAATTTTCTAGGCCAAATGATTTTTTTTTATAAAAGGCCTTGTATGATTTAAAATAAGTACCCGTGTATGGTATGATAGTTTAGCTATTTTTGCTAAATGGTTTTACAAGAGGTAAAGTGTATACTACTCTCTTTGTTTTTGAAAAAAAAGGGGCAAGATTACTTACTTGTGCAAATTTATGAGAATATTATTTGTGCTACTAATAAATATTTGTGCAAGATATTTTTCCTAGTTGATGCTAGGTAAACTTAAGATGATCATGATGGGGAGTTCAATTTTTCCTTGTACTTCAAGTTAAACAATGTCAAGAAGGTGATTATATCTCACTATCAAAGTATACAAATAGAACCCTTGAAGAAGTTAGGCATTGAAGAATGAAGAATTATCCCAACCTCTATGGCTACCAATGTAAAGATTGACAAAAGTTGAGGAAGGCATATTGATTGATAAACAAGTTCGAGGTATGTTTTCTTGTATTATTCCCATAGACTCGACACTCCATATGCCTTATGTCTATATGCTTGGATTCAAAACTATCCCAATGAATCTCATTAAAAGTGTCGTTAAAGAAATTTTCAAATATTTGAAAGACACTTCTTCTTATGACTTGTTGTTGATAAGCGTGAATTTTGCATGTGTTTTGATGCGTATTTCGAGCTATTATGATAAGTAAACATGCATATACTCGCGTTAAACGTTACATATTCACTCCTTGTGGAAAAGATATTACACTTTGCTTATTTTGTAGGAATTTCATGATATTTGAAGCTAATTGAATAAGAATATGAGGAAAGCAAAGTAGAAACGCGGAGAATTGAGTGGATATACGAAACGAGAAGCCTAAAAAGAGCGAAAGTTGAGCGTTCACGGAAGAAACAGGGGCACACGGGTTGGGCGTGCCTCAAGACACCACCCGTGCACCCCTGTATAAAGGTTGATTGAAGGCTGCAGCATGGCGCACGGGTAGCCCATGCATGGGCGCACCACCCGTGCGCGCCCTACAGAGAGTCGAGTATCTAACCAGGAGTGGGCGCACGGGTAGGCCGTGCTCGACGCACCACCCGTGCGCCCTACGAGAGTTGGGGTATTCGAGGGTGGCGCACGGGTAACTCGTGCGTGGGCACACCACCCGTGCGTCTGTATTTGGAATCCCATGTCTGCTGACATTAAGCCCTAAACATGATGGGAGGTATAAAAGGCTTTTTGGGCGCACACAAGGACATTCGGCATTTTTGGGATCTACAACACAAGACAAGAGTCAACTCTTGGAAGGAGACATCAAGGAGATAATCGGGTTGCATCGGAGCTTGAAGAACGGAGATATATCGAGAGATTGTCGGCGTTCCTAAGTTTTCTTGCTTCTCTTTTAGTTTCTATCTTTTAGTTTCATTTGTAATGACTTTGAACACTTTGTGTGTAAGTTGTTTAATCATGTGTAGCTAAACTCTTGTGATTTCCGGGTTTTGGAAGTAGATTAATGAACTCTTGTTGAATGTTTTAATCTTAGTTGAAGTTATTATCTTGAAGCCTATTTGAGTACTTTGAGCTTATTCTTGTTTTATCACTTGGCCAATGATTTAACATGTTTGATATATTGATTCATAATTCGAGAGATGAGTTTCAATATTAGATCTTAAGTACTTGACACGAATATTTGCATGAATCGAGAGGTTTGCGAATATTGTGAGGACATTTGATCTATTGTGCATTTGGGAGTTGTGTATCTTATGTTGAGTAGAGATGCTAGCATATATATTTCAATCTACATTTTATATGCATCTCGAGAGGAGGATAAAATAGCTTTGTGATCGTCTTATAGGAATATTGATAATAACCTTGGCTTTGATTAAATCGGACAACAAGAGGATTATTAATCGAAAACCTTAACTCGGAAATCCATTTCATCATCTTGATACTTCTTTCATTTGTGTTATTGTATTCTTGTGTTTTAGTGATTGAACTTGTCTTAATCTCAAAACAACAACCATCAAATATTGATCGTCTAAATAAAAGTAAATCTATCTTGGTTTAATACTTAGCCTATTAATTTATTAGTCTCTCGTGGATACGACCTTGCTACCCTATTTGATAACGAACACCGTACACTTGCGGTGAAGCTAAAAATATAGGCGAACAAGTTTTGGCGCGTTGCGGGGACTAATACAATTTATAGTGCTAATATTGCGATAGATAGAATTATTCTTAATTTAGACAAATTTTTTTATTTATTTTGTTTTTGTGTGACTTGAATTCCACATTATTTGACTTGTTTCTTCTAGTTTGGTCCGGGTAGTGTATGAACACGCTCTAAGCGGGGGACTTAATACCGCTCATCATAGGAAGTTGAGGCTTTCGCAAGGAGAATCAGTCTACCACTAGGAGTGAAAGACAACACAATCCGATAATGGGGATTTGAATGAGTTACCAATACCACCAAACAATGGTGGAAAGCGAGTTACGATCGGTTCAACGGCAAGCCATTCGTGATTATTTTCGACCCACGGACGAATCGTAATTACGGTGGTATTGCCCATATTCCCATCAATGCCAATAACTTCGAGCTCAAACCTAAGACTAATCAATATGGTGCAACAAAATCAGTTTGGGGGTTTGCAACCGAAGATCCTAACTCTCACCTTGCGCATTTTATCCAAATATGCAATACGATCAAAATGAATGGAGTCTCGGATGACGCCATAAGATTGAGCCTATTCCCATTCTCTTTACGGGATAAGGCGAGAAATTGGTTGGAGTACTTTGACGCAAGGAAGTGTGAGCACATGGGATGATTTGAGCCAAAAGTTTTTGTTTAAATTCTTTCCACCAAGCAAAATTTTGCAGCTCAAAAAGTGAGATCACTCAATTCCGACAATTTGATTCCGAGCCTTTGTACGAGGCTTGGGAAAGATTTAGGGATTTGTTAAGAAGATGTCCACAACACGGCTTTCAGGAGGATCATGATTATGTTTCTTTTACAATGGTTTAATGGGGCAAACGAGGGCCTTTGTTGATGCCGCAAGGATGAGCATTGTTGGCAAGGTTTCCACAAGACACCTTAAATCTTCTTGAGGAAATGGCCATGAACGATTACCAATGGCCATCCGAAAGATCCGATGTACAACGAGTAGCGAAATCTCGATTCAAACCCTATCAAAACATTATCGGCACAAGTAAGCGGCTTTGAAAACTCAATTGAATGTATTTACAAAGGGGCCAGGAAGTAGGTACGAGCACGGGTAGTGAAGCTCTTCTATATCCGATGGAAGAGGTAAATTATGTGAATAACAGGAATTTCAGCAATTTTAGGAATAATTCAAACCCAACGCACTACTATCCGGGGTTGAGAAATCATGAAAATTTTTCCTATGCAAATACAAAGAATGTGTTACAACCTCCACGGGATTCAATGCCTCAAGTGGAGGCGGTAATGGAGAAGGCAAATCGTCGTTGGAAGATGCACTCACCTCTTTCATAAATCAATTTAATGCTTTCATGAATGACATGAGGAGCCGCCTTGCTAAGCAAGATCTTCGGACGGATAAGTTAGAACAACAAGTAGCAAGCTCGATAAAGAACTGGAGAATCAAATGGGTCAATTGGCTACAATTGTGGGTGGTCAACATCAAAGGGTCAATTTCCGAGTAATACGGAAATGAATCCTGAGGAACAATGCAAAGCAATTCGTTTGCGGCGATACGGCATATGAGGGGCCTAAAGAAAAATCGGGAGTCCAAAAGCGTCGGATGAAGCATCTAGTGGAAGCGGGGAGAATCCGTGATGAAAGATGATATAGAAGAAAATAGGAAAGAAAGAGAACAAAGAGCGGAGAACAAACGGTGATAAGCAAAAATCATCATCTAGCTCAAACATATCCAAGTTGCCTATATCTCTTTCCTTTCCTCAAAGATTTCAAAAGAAAAAGCTTGATGATCAATTTGCCAAATTCTTGATATATTTAAGAAATTGCACATTAACATTCCTTTTGCGAAAAGCACTAGACAGATGCCGAACTATGCGAAATTTCTTAAGGATGTTATGTCAAAAAGCGGAAGATGACAAGCTTTGAAGCAGTGAATTTGACGGAAGAATGTAGTGCAATTATCCAAAGGAAGCTACCACAAAACTTAAAGATCCGGGGAGTTTCACTATCCCTTGTGCTATTGGTGGTAATTTCTTTAATAAAGCGTTGTGTGATTTAGGGGCAAGTATTAATTTGATGCCTTTGTCCATTTTGAAACTTGGATTAGGCGGCGTGAAACCAACTACGGTGACATTGCAACTTGCGGACCGATCACTTACGTATCAAGAGGAATTATTGAAGGCGTCTTAGTAAAAGTTGATAAATTTATATTTCCGTGGATTTCTTGGTACTAGATATGGAAGAAGATCGAGGCGTTCCCTGATACTTGGACGTCCCTTCTTAGCAAAGGTAAGGCCTTAATAGGCGTGCAAAAGGTGAACTCACATTACGTGTTAATGATGAGCATGTTTTATTTTCTATATATAAAGCAATGAAATTCCATGATTCTCGTAGAGAGTTGTAAATTTTTGGATATAGTTAGTTCATGCATTGAGGATTATGTTGATCATACATTGTCTACAGATGATTTGGAATTTGGTCTAACCCACTCGTGCTCAATGTCGAGTGTTGTACTTGATTTTGATAACCAAGATTTGTCACGACTATGTTTGTGCCTTAGATCATATACGAGGAACTACCTAATAGTGCACGAGGCGAAAACGCAAGGATGAAATAAAGGTGAGCTCTACGAAGAGCGCACGACCCATCTTGCAGCGCACGGTCAGCCCATGGTGATGCGAGAGACGGACTGAAGCTCTCGAAGAGCGCACGACCCGTGCTCAGCGCACTGGTCAGCCCGTGCATGATGCTAAAATACCAACACCGACTCGAACTCAAACAATTATCCGAACACCTCAAATATGCATTCCTTGGAGCAAATAACGCAAATCCGTAATCGTTTCAGCTCTTCTCACTCCTACTCAACTTGATAAACTGACCCAAGGGTTTTACGGAAACATAAGTCGGCACTAGGATGGTCTATAAGCTGATTTAAAAGGCATAAGTCCATCCATTGTGATGCATAAAATTCGGATGGAAGATGTTTATAAACCATCGATGCAAAACCAAAGACGACTAAATCCTATTATGCAAGATGTGGTTAGGAAGGAAGTGTTAAAATGGTTGGATGCCGATATCATTTATGCGATATCGACGGCTCATGGGTGAGTCCGTACAAGTGATACCAGAAAAAGGGGTAATATGATGGTAAAAAATGAAAATGAGGAACAAATTGCTACTAGAATTGTTAGGGTGGCGAATATGTATTGATTATAGAAAACTTAATGATGCCACTCGAAAAGATCACTTCCCCTTCCCTTTATCGATATGATGTTGGATCATCTTTGCGGGTTATGATTATTATTGCTTTCTTAGATGGTTATTCCGGGTACAATCAAATCATGATTGCGCGGAAGACCAAGAGAAAACAACATTTACATGTCCGTATGGCACATTTGCATTTCGCCGCATGCCATTTGGTTTATGTAATGCACCGCTTACTTTCCGTTGTATGATGGATATATTTCACGATCTTATTGAAAAAGTTATGGAGGTGTTTATGGGACGATTTCTCTGTGTTCGGTGATTCTTTTGATAATTGTCTACACAATCTTTCCTAGTTTTGCAATGATGTGAAGAGACCAATCTAGTACTAAATTGGGAAAAGTGCCGTTTTTATGATACGCGATGGCATTGTACTTGGTCATCGAGTCTCTTCTCGCAGGTTTAGAAGTTGATCGGGCAAAAATTGTAGCAATTGAGAAGTTACCACCTCCTACAAACGAGAAAGCCATTCGGAGCTTTTTAGGCCATGCGGATTTTCTGAAGGTTTATCCGTGATTTTTCTAAAATCTCTAAGCCTTTGAGCAATTGTTAGAAAAAGATCGCTTTCATTTTTCCAATGAATGTTTGCAGCGTTCGAAACATTGAAGACAACATTGGTAACCGCACCGATACTCGTCTCCCAGTTGAGTCAACCATTTGAGCTAATGTGTGATGCAAGCGATTATGCGGTTGGGCTGTTCTTGGTCAAAAGAGGGAAAAATTGTTTCGATCCATCTACTATGCAAGTCGAGCGTTGGGCCAGGTGCTCAAGAATTATACCACAACCGAAAAAGAAATGTTGGCGATTGTTTTCGCATTCGATAAATTCCGATCTTACTTGATCGGGACAAAGACGATTGTGCACACCGACCATGCGGCTATCAAATACCTTTTTGACAAGAAGGATGCGAAACCAAGGTTGATTCGATGGATCTTATTATTGCAAGAGTTTGATGTGGAAATCAAGGACCGGAAGGGATGCGAGAACGTGGTAGCGGACCATCTGTCTCGATTAGAAAATCAAGAGGGAGAAAAAGGAGGTACGGGATTGATCAAAGAGGAGTTTCCTGATGAAAGATTACTCACGCCGAGGCAAAGTTCCCATGGTATGCGGACTTTGTAAACTATTTGGCTGCCGGAGTTTTACCTCCGGATCTATCACCGTATCAAAAGAAGAAATTCTTACATGATGTAAAGTTCTACATGTGGGATGACCCCCTACTCTTTAAGAGGTGTGCGGATAAAATCATAAGGAGATGCATACCTCGAGAAGAATGGGAGGGAGTCCTACAACGATGTCACTCTTCACCATCCGGCGGACATTTTGGTCCCACGCACACGCAGCGAAGGTATTGCAAAGTGGGCTATCTTGGCCCACTTTATTTAATGTCTATTATTTGTTTGTGCAACAATGTGACATGTGTCGTGAATGGGAAACATTTCACGGAAGACGAGATGCCAATGACCAACATAATTGAAGTGGAGTTGTTTGATGTGTGGGGGATTGATTTTATGGGCCCATTTCCATCATCTTCGGGATATCAATATATTCTACTTGCGGTGGAGTATGTATCCCGTTGGGTAAGCGATTCCTTCCAAAACAAATGATGCTCAAGTTGTCATGCGACTTCCTTAAGAAAAACATCTTTACTAGATTCGACACTCCACGAGCTTTAATTAGGGATGGAGGTCGCATTTTGTAAACAAATTGATGAGCAACTTGTTGGCAAAATATGGAGTCAAACATAAAGTTGCATTGGCATATCATCCACAAGCCAATGGACAAGCGAAGTGGCTAACATGGAGATCAAACAAATCCTTGAAAAGCGGTGAACATCAACCAAAAGGATTGGGCGTTAAAATTGGATGATGCTCTGTGGGCATACCGACTGCATATAAAACACCGTTGGGCACATCTCCATATCAACTTGTTTTTGGTAAGTCGTGCCATTTGCCGGTAGAATTAGAGCACAAGGCATTTTGGGCGGTTAAACTGAATCTGGATTTTCGAAAGCCGGTGAGAAAGGTTACTTCATTTGAATCGAGATGGAAGAATTTCGGGATGAAGCTTATGAAAACTCCCGAATTTACAAGGAGCGAACCAAGAGGTGGCATGATAAGATGATCAAGAAAAGAGAGTTTTTACCGGAGAACCAGGTGCTCTTATACAATTCACGCCTTAAATTTTTCCCGGAAAACTCAAGTCTAAGTGGTCGGGGCCATTCATGATAAAGAAAGTGTTGAATCCACCTGGGATTGTAGAATTGTTAACAAAAAAGGCGAGACATTCATGGTAAATGGCCAACGGATTAAGCATTATTTCCGAGGAAATCAAGAGGAAGTGATATCCACCACCTTGCGCGACCCGTAATTTAACAAAACAGGCGTCAAACTAAAGACATTAAATATAGCGCTTGTTGGGAGGCAACCCAACGCATTTGCGTGTTTTTATTAATGAGTGTGATTTGTGTGTTTTGTTGTATTTTTTGTGTGTTTCAACATAGGGCTGATTTTCTCGCGTTTGATGAAGCGATCCGAGCGGCCCGAGAGACGTGGCAAGTACTCCAACAGATTACAAATGTGGCATATTTCTCAAGGCCACTTCCCACCACGCTGCCATGATGATTCGGGTATATCCCCACTTTTTGTTATTGAAATTCTATTTTTCCCCTTAGGACACTATAATTTCATTCAAGTTTGGGGAGAGATAGCATTTTAATAAATGAAAAGTGTGGATACATACATAAAAACATTTTCATGCATTTGTTTGTTTTAATATAGTTGCATTAGAGCACGTTTATAGCTTTAGCACGTCTATTGCTTTAGTAGTGGTTAGAGAGTGTGTTGACCAAGCATGTTGCAATTTGTTGTTGTGTGTTGATGGAAAATTCATATTGTTGGGATTAGATGTTGTTTATGGATTGATTGAGCCTCGAATAGATAACTTTGAGCATGTTGATATGAAAAACTTAGTGTGATGTTTTGAATTACATTTTGACAAGCCTGTGAGCTTTGAGCCTTTACTCGCTTATATCTTGTGCGATCTTGTTGTAATTTGGGTGTATCATTCATGTTGATTAAAATTCTAGAACTTGCTTGGGTATCTCTGTCAAGGCCACATGTGTATGTGAATTGTGAATGTGATTAAAGGCCATCTTTGTTAGCCTTTCATGCCTTTTGCCTACCTAAAAATGTGAAAACTCTAGTTAACCAAGTTGAGCTATAGCTTTATTTTTGATAACCACAAAATTTAACCATTGATCTTACTATATTTCCATCACCTTAAACTCGAATGTATAACGTTGAGTAAAAGGGAAATGAACGAGGTTGAATGGGTGGGAATTGAAAAATAGGAAGAAAAAGAGGAAGGAAAGATGTTGAAAATGCACAAATGAAAAAAAAAGATTGAAAAGTGGATAAACTTGGGGGCGAAGGATTGTGAATGGAGGTGATTCTCAAAAGAAAAAGACGGAAATGGAGATAAATGAAGTTGATAAAAATGAGGATGATTGGAGTAGCATATGGGATTGTAATGAAAATGATTGATATGCTCATCGGTCTATACACTCGAGTTTGAGTCACTTTATCCAAAATCTCTACCTAAACCAAAGAGCTTTCATTACAACCAAATGAGAAAGTCCTTTATGATTCACAAATTGCATACACTCTCGTGGCGGAGATATGAGACAAATTGCAAGCCTATGGTAATTTTGCGACATCGAATTGATTTGAGCATAAACACGTCCTATAACCTCGTGAGATGATGAGTATACACTTAATTTTGAGAGTTGGATTGAGCATTTCACTTTGTTTTATTTGGCGTGTTCTTTGATTAGATATTTGAGGCTTGATTGAGTTGTACTCGGCATTCATGACGAACAATTTGGATTTTCTTGTAGATTCTCGGTGTGCGCTGATATCTTTATCTCCTGTTGTACTTTATCATGTTCTAAATATTGTTGATCGAGGACGGTCACAGTTTAAGTTTGGGGGATTTTGATAGCGTGAATTTTGCATGTGTTTTGATGCGTATTTCGAGCTATTATGATAAGTAAACATGCATATACTCGCGTTAAACGTTACATATTCACTCCTTGTGGAAAAGATATTACACTTTGCTTATTTTGTAGGAATTTTGTTAGGAATTTTATTGTTGATTTTGATGAATGCCATGTAAAACTTAGAATAGAAAGTTGGCACCCCTTAATTCCAGAAATGTATTGTAACAATTAGAGCTGGCCAAGTGAGTTAAGTCACCTACGCCCTAACATGCGAAGAAGACAAATGAAGGCTTGAAGGAAAACTCTTTGAGAGACAATTGAGTACAGTCTGACAAAGAAAAGAGCGACAGAACTGATCAAGAAGCGGTGAGATGCGGTGAGTGGAACATCGATCAAGTCAACTCAAGAGAAGCAAGTCTCAAGTCAAGTGACGGAAGAGTCATCCATGATTGGAAGCTGACTCTAAGTCACCTGGGGAAAGCAAGGAAATGCACGATCAAGTCGAGATAATCGTAAAAGAACCGTTGCCTGTAAATCAAGAGATTTACTTAAACAAGTAATATCTCCATACCACCTTCTTGGAGTGCTCGATCCTGAAGCGTGCAAAAGGAATGGACAATGGGAAGCACTACACCGTGTCGAACTCGAAAGGTGAAGGAACAATTCATACGAGGAAATGGCAATTCCAAGAAGCGCAAACCAACGATCGCAAAGTGACTTTAAAAAATAAGCCTATCTCTTCAACGGGCAAATTTTTGAAAGTTCACTATAAAAGTGCCGAGGAGTTTGTTTGAGAAGCAGGATGAATGACACACACGTGAGATATACAAGCTTATCAAAATCGAAACATTCTCAATCCTCAAGCCTACATCTCAAAGTACATCAATCCAACACTTACCTGTGAAGGAAAGAGAACTTCAATCGAGTTGAAGAGGAAAATATCGAAAACAAGGGGTCTACATTCCGGAAGGATTGTAGAAAGGTTCAAGGTGAACCAAGTCTTAAGCTTTTGGAGGGCTTCGTGATCAAATCCAAAGTGCTTGAGCAAGTGAGTCAGTAGTAGCAAGGGTGCCTGTGAAGAAGGTTCTAGTCGTGCGAGAAGCCGGTGAGTGATCAAGGCGTCTCGGATCGAGTCCCAAAGGATCAAGTCAAATTTGTTGTGATCAAGACTTGTATCCGGATTACCACTTTGTAAAGCGATCATTACCTAGTGGATTCCTCCGGGAGTTGGAGAAGAGAGGAGTAGAAGAATTACCCCATCTTCGAACCTCTATAAAAATTTTATTGTGTCATTTACATTTCAAACATTTAAATTCCGCACTTTTAATCGCTTATATCTTTGATAAATTTGCTATCCATTTGATAATTTATAAGTACTTAAATCAGTTTGTAAAATCTTGCTTAATCAAACATAAGGGTGTTAAGTCTTCCAATGAAAACAAAACCACGGATTGAAAGTCAAATTATAGCCAACAATTTGAGTTACTCTGATATTAATTTCAATTTGAGTGCATTTGAGAGATTAACTCTCTTGAGTGACTAATTCGATTTATCCATCAAGGACATGGGTGTGTAGAACTGTAGATTTAAAAGGACTAAATCGAAAATTTGGTAAGGTTTATTCAACCCCTTCTAAACCTTACACTTACACCCCCTTGGGACCTACAAGTGGTATCGGAGCGGTTGGTTCATTGAACCCCCTCCGTTGTTCTTGAACTAGATCTCCAAACTTTTCAAAGTTTCCGCTTTAGTACTTAAACTTTCAAAACTCTTTTCTATCATTAAAAGTTATTATCATGGAAGCAAATCTAACACGCATTCCTATGTTCACTATTGAAGAATTTGATGATTGGAAAATTCGTATGCGTGCTCATCTATCAAAGATTACATGATGAGATGTGGATAGTGATAGAAGATGGGCCTCTGCAAATATTAAAGGTGAACACAACACATGACGAAGAGTTGCGTTTGAAGGGAGAAGAGATGTTGCTCCCAGCATCATCATGGTTGAAAAACCAAGAATCGAGTGGACAAATGATGAAGAAAAAGATACAACCCGACAATGTAGCCAAGGACATCCTCTACAAAACCTTGACAAAGCCATGTTCAATAAAGTCAAATCTTGCAAAACGGCTAAGGAAATCAAAATGCAGGACAAGTTGACTTTGATTTGTGAAGGTTGAGCAAATCAAAGAAAACAAATTATCGTGTTTGTCTGAAGTTTGAAAATTTCAAAATGATCTCGGAGAGAACCTGGATCAATGGATGCTCGGTTCGTGAAATCACAAATGAGGCTGTCTACACTTGGAAAGGAATATACACGAAGGAAATGTGTATGAAGATCCTAAAAGTCTTCGGTGAATGGGAAATGAAGGTCATGGCATTGAGACACTCCATGGACCTATCAAAGACATCAAATCATGAGTTATTCTCGGACCTCAAAGCCTACGAGTTTGAGTGAGAAGGAAAGACGAGGAAGAGGCAATTGTACCCAAAACACCGCTCTAATTGTTAAAGATGGGAAGAGAGGCGAGGTCAAAAGTCATTGACCCGGAGAAATAGCCCGATGGTTAAAAGGTTCAACAAGTTCTTCAATAAGAACTACAAAAAGTGGAAAGGCGAATCTTCCGAGAAGACACACTCTCTCTAAATCAAGGGAAGACAGGCCAACCAAGAGAAGGATCATCAAAAAGTTGAATATCAAAGGGTGACAACTCAAAGAATGGAAAGAGCTGATCAAAAAGTGAATATCTATGTTGGAATCAGACAACCAGGTCACTATGCAATGATCGCTCATATCCTGTAGTCAACAAGTACAAGGATGAAGAAGAAAGGAAGGTCTTGAGAGAAAGAAGACAGGGAAAGAAAAAGGGCAATGATGGTCGCAGAGATCACGAGACAAGTCGGGAGGACGGTGACTCGAGAGAAGCGTGAAGGCGACTACTCAAGTGACTCACGAAGAAGAAGCCTTGATCCGCTTGATGGCCAAAAAAAGAACAAGATCAAGAAGATGAGGTACAATCTAACTCAACAAGCTCGTACACTAGTGATAGTGCCGTGACACACACACTTCATCACCTACGGATCTTTATGATTCATTAGGCAAAATGATGAAAGATTTTGAGCACATTAAATCCTCACACACACTATTGAATGAGGAAAACAGCCTACTCAAAAGTCAAAACTCACGGTGACCAAGGAGCCGAGTACTCTAAGTCAAATAGTCATGTTGAAAATAAAAGCTTAAAAATTTGAAAATGCTAAATTAGTAGCGAAAATTGCTATAGAAAAGAGGAGAATGACCTCAAGAATGTTATTGCCTCATTCACTAAGGCATCTAAATCATTGGATGATCTTATTATGAGTCAAAAAGAATGTGGAGACAAGACAGGCTTAGGATTCAATTTCTATGCTATGTCAAACCTCAAGAGTAATTTTGGAAAAAGGATCTTCAAGTCATGAAGACCCGAAAGATCCAAAACTCTAAATGTTGCACACACATTCACTCCAAAGCACAATACTAAGCAAAGCGGCCTTGGTTACAAAGGAAAAGGAAAACGACCCGATTGAGAGTCTTTGAAAGGACGGTGAGAAGAGATTCGGCCGAGTCCTCGTGAGACTCCAAAGAAAAAAATACTGTAAAGAAGAAGCGAGCTACCAAAAATCTTAAAACTCATAAAAGAAATACATATGATGGGAATGGTAGAAAATATCCAAGCCAAGTGATTGGAATAATGTGAACTATCGGCATAGACTTATGGAATATAAGCCCAAATGGCAAAGGCCAGAACTCAACAAAGGCCATTCCAAAAGTATAAGAGCTTTCATCAACACACATATGCACTAGGCACTACACTCAAAAACACCACAATTACCCAAGAAAGGCAATTGCTAAAACACATATGCGGGCATACTGCACAAAAAGAGACAATTTGTATGAACCTAGACTCCCAAAGCAATTTGCCAGGATTAATTATGATTATGGCAGCGATAGATGGCAACCTCTTAGAGTCAAATCATCCTGGCTATAGGTTGGTTGGATCATCTTATAATTCTAACCCCTCGGGACCCGGACAAGCATGGGTACCTAAAAACTTAATTTCCTTGATTGCGGGTTCAAGGAGCAGTGAGTGCGAAAGGAACCTGGTACATGGATAGTGGTTGTTCGGACATATGACAGAAATAAGAGAAATCTGTCAAAATTGAGGAAGTCAAAGGAGCCAAAGTCATATTTGGAGGAAATGAAGCTCCTGGTGAAATAAGAGGCATTGGATCCATCAAGAGGAATGGATTAGAAATCACAGATGTTGCATATGTTGAAGGACTCAACTTCAACTTATCGAGTATCGATCGACTATGTGACAAGGGCTACAATGTTGGATTCAACATGGGTATGTGCCAAATCAAAGATCTTTTGAATCAAATGAAGTGGTGCTGCAAGGATGTAGACGAGAAAAATATGTATGTAGTGGATTGGTCAATCTGCAACACCCGGACATGTCTACTTAGCAAAGAACATATTTGAATCAAGTTGGCGTGGCACAAAAAGCTGAGTCACCCTGAATTTCAAAACAATTAACAAGCTAGCAAGAAGTCATCTTGTGGAAGGACTTCCCGGACTTTCGGTATCAAGAAGGAGAGTATATGTGATGCATGTCGAAGGAAAACAAATCAAGTCGTCATTCAAAGAAAAGACATGCCCATCCTCAACAAGAATATTGCATGCACTTCATATGGATCTATTTGGCCCAGTGGAACCGGCCCAACATAAGTGGAAAAGAAATACACTTGGTGGTAGTAGATGACTACTCAGATATACATGGACAATATTCATGCGAAGAAAGAAACTCTACAAAAACTACCACGATTGATGAAGAGGATTCAAAATGAGAAGAGTCAAACCATTATCAAAATAAGATCGGATAGAGGAACCGAGTTTGTCAATGGAATAATAACTCTCATTATTGTATTGAGAATGGTATTGGTCATGAACTATCGGCGACAAGGACTCCACAGCAGAATGGAGTTGCAGAAAGAAGAACAGAACCCTCAAAGAAGCAGCAAGGACCATGTTAGCTGAAGCAGGGTTACCAAAAAGATTTTGGTCAAGCAATCAACACGACACTACACCCAAAACAGATGTATGATAAACAGACAGCTGACAAAGACTCCTATGAGATCTGGACTGGAAGAAAACCAAATGTTGCATATTTTAGAATATTTGGATGTAAATGCTTCATTCACAACAATGGCAAAGACAACCTAAAGGCTTTTGATGCTAAAGCTGATGAAGGTATCTTCTTAGGGTACTCAACAAAGCAAAGCCTCTGAGAATACTCAACAAAAGAACTATGGTTTGAGGAAGAATCCATTCATGTAGTATTCGATGAGCCAAATGTAAATGGAGAAGACATTGAAGAGTCGGCTAATAAGTGAAACATCCAACCATACGAAGAGTCCATATCTTTCAAGCTGGGATTATCAATTCAGGAAGAAGATGAGATATTGAATCTCAAAAGTGGAAAATCTGCGGTGAGTGACCATGAGAGAGTCGACCACGGAACACACCGCAAGTCGATCGAATCCGGCTAACTTACTCCAACCCGACGTAAGATGGTGAGAGACCATCCACGAACTTGTCAATGGAGATATAAGAGAAGGTGTCAAGACAAGATCGAGAACTCAACAAGAAGCAATGTTCACATGCTTCATTTTATAAATAGAGCCCAAAGATGTGTCACAAGCATTCGACACACATTGGATTCAAGCTATGCAAGAAGAGTCAATCGGTTTGAGAGAAATAAAGTATGGGAATTAGTGCAAAGACCCATACATCAAAATGTTATTGGAACCAAATGGGTATTCAGAAATAAGATGAACGAGGAAGGTTTACGTGGTAAGAAACAAAGCAATGGTAGCCAAAGGATATTGCCAAGAAGAAGGGATAGATTTTGATGAAACATTTGCTCTGTAGCAAGATTGGAAGCTATAAGGATGTTTTTTTTTGCCTATGCAGCTCACAAGAACTTCATTGTATATCAAATGGATGTAAAAAGTGCATTCCTAAATGGCTTATTGGAAGAAGAAGTGTATGTTGAACTGTTCGCCTATTTTTATAGCTTCACCGCAAGTGTACGGATCAATTTATAGAATAGGGTTTGCAAGGTCGAATCCACAGGGATTAATAAATTAATGTACCAAGTATTGGATTATAATAGTCCTATTTTTATCTAAACTATCGAAATTTGAAGGTTTGGTTTTATTACTACTAAAGCAGAAATTAATCCTAAAATAGCAAAGCAAAGAAGCGATTAAAAGATCAAGTATGGATGGATGGATTCTGGGTTATGGTTTCAATTAATATCCCACTTTTATGCTCGAGTTAAGCAAAACCAAGGTTAAACATATTCTTCTCTATAGACCAATCACCAAAGTAATTTACCCTCTCTCGAGATGTATGTAAAAAGCGTTGATTGGAATATCTATGTTAGCATCTCTACTCAACATGAGATATCCAACTCCCAAAAGTTCAAAAGATTAAAAGATCTCACAAATATTCTGAGACTTCTCAATCATGCAATCTATTTGTGTCAAGTACTCAAGATCTAGTATTGAAACTCATCGATTAGAATTATGAATCAATACATCAAACAAGTTTAGATCAAAGGCCTTTTGATAAAACAAGAATTAAAGCAAAGTACTTGAATAGAGAAAAAAACATTAACTTCAATTATCCTTAATCATCACATAAAAGCGTTTATTAATCTACTCCCAAACGGGAATCACAAGAGTTTTAGCCGGACATTGAAAATAAACAATTCATAGACAAATTATCCATAATCAAAATCTAACTAATTGAAATACGTCACGATGGAATGAGTGACTGGGATGATGACGATCTCGATCTATCTTCAATCCTTGAAGGTGTGGTTGCGGTCTTGATCAATCTCTCGAAGTATCCGTGGAAAAGCGCTCTTTTCTCTCGGTTTCTAGGGTAAAAATCAGCGTGTCCCCGTTGGCCGCCCCCGGTCTATTTGTACTTCGTCGGGTCGAAACCTAGTTGAAATTTGACAAACTCTGTTTTTCCTGGCACAAGACGGCCGTGCCCCTTTGCCCCTTGGCACGGCCGTCTTGGAGTGCCGAACCTTTGTAGTCTTTCTTGAGGGGCACGGGCGTGCCAACATGGCACGGGCTGCCGTGCCTAGGCCGCACCGAGTCCTTTTGTTTGGGTTGAGCACGGGTTGTGCTGAGCACGCCCGCCCGTGCTCACGGAACGATGTGCCCATAGGCTATTTTTTTTTCCTTTTCTCGCCGGTTCGTCCAACTTTCTCGACTCGACTCCAAACTTCGTCACTTGAGTCAAGTATTGGCGGTTGCGATGCTCGAATTGTTGCCACTATGCCACAAATATAGATAAATTCCTACAAACGAGCAAAGCGTAATCCAATTCCACAAAACAAGAATACAACCCGATTTACTTGTATAACGCATGCATATTCCCTCATTCTAGCCAATATTACGCCCAAAATACATGCAAAATACCGAGTCAATCATGAGCGACCTCCAGATTTGAGCAGAAGACTCTAGGAGACAAGGTATACAAACTCAAGAAAGCCTGTATGGATTGAAACAGGCACCCGAAGCATGGTATGATACCTGTCACAATTCCTAACCGAAAATGGATTCACTAAAGGAAAAGTAGATAGAACACTTTTGAGAATTCAAGACAAGAAGAGTATCTTGCTTGTTCAAATATATGTGGATGACATCATTTTTGGATCCACTAACAAAGAGCTATGTGAAAAATTTTCAAACCTCATGCAAAGTAAATTTGAAATGAGCATGATGGGAGAAGCGACATTCTTCCTGGACTTCAAGTGAAGCAGTGAAGGATGGAACCTTTATAAGTCAAACAAAGTACACGAGGAGATCTAATGAAGAAATTTGGTATGGAGGAGAAGTCTTACCTGTAAAAATACCAATGAACACATCGATCAAAATGGACATGGATGCGGATGGCAAGCTGTAGATCAAACAAGATCTGAGCACTTATTGGATCTTGGCTGCTCTATCTCACGGCAAGCGGGCGGACATCACCTGCTGTAGGTGTATGTGCAAGATTTCAATCTGCTCCAAAAAACCATATGACATGACTAAGAGAATATTGAGATACTTGAAAGGAAGCCGAGAAGTAGGCCTATGGTATCAAAAGGAAGGTGGATTCAAGCTAATTGGCTATTGATCCCGGACTATCTTGGATGCGAGTGGACAGGAAAACTAACTTGAGGCACATGTCAAATGCTAGGAAGCAGACTAATTTCCTGGTTTAGCAAGAAGCAAAACTCAATAGCCATATCTCTGGTGAGGCGAGAATACATAGGCTGGCGGTATTTGTGCCCAAATCCTATGGATGAGGCAAGGTGAGAGCCCCATGAAGTTGAAGAAAAGGAATTCCAATCATGTGTGATAAACAAGTGCCATTGCAATCACTCAAAATCTGTGTTGCACTCAAGAACAAAACATATTGATGTCGGATATCATTTCATAAGAGATCATGTTGAAAAAGAAGGACATTATCTTGGGAATATATCTCAAGCGACAAACAACTAGCTGGAGTCATTAAGAAA
>CM071929.1:56634549-56733619 GCA_016081115.2 Rehmannia glutinosa | reverse complement strand
GCTGCCATTACTAAAAGCTTCAAAGGCCTAAAATGCGCAAATCTAGTAGCAGTAATCGGCCGCTTATAGAAAAGAGGGAGAATGACTCACAAGAATGTTATTGCCTCATTCACTAAGGCATCTTAAAACTACGTTGATGATCTACAGTGAGTCAAAGAATGTGGAGATAAGATAAAGCTAGATTCAATTCTCTATGCTATGTCAAACTCAAGAGTACTGGAAATAGGATCTTCTAACATGAAGAATCAAAGATCCAAAACTCTAAATGTTGCACACACATTCACTCCAAAGCACAATACTAAGCAAACGGCCTTGGTTACAAAGGAAAAGGAAAATGCCGACAGAGAGTCTTTGAAAGGATACCGAGAAGAGATTCACCTGAGTCCCTCACAGACTCCAAACAAAAATACTCAGTAAAGAAGAAGCAGCTACCAAAAATCCCAAAACTCATAAAAGAAATACATATGATGGGAATGGTAGAAAATATCCAAGCCAAGTGATTGGAATAATGTGAACTATCGGCAAGATTTATGGAATATAAGCCCAAAATGGCAAGGCCAGAACTCAACAAAGGCCATTCCAAAAGTATAAGAGCTTTCATCAAAGCACACATATGCACCTAGGCACTACACTCAAAAACACCACAATTACCCAAGAAAGGCAATTGCTAAAACACATATGCAAGCACATACTGCACAAAAGAGACAATTTGTATGAACCTAACTCCCAAGCGATTTGCCAGGATTAATTATGATTATGGCCGATAGATGGCAACCTCTTGTGAGTCAAATCATCTGGCTATAGGTTGGTTGGATCATCTTATAATTCTAACCCCTCAGACCTGCATACATGGGTACCTAAAACTTAATTTCCTTGATTGCAGTTCAAGAAATGTACCGAGTGCGGAACCTGGTACATGGATAGTGGTTGTTCCGCACATATGACAAGAAATAAGAGAAATCATTCAAAATTCAAGAAGTCAAAGGAGCCAAAGTCATATTTGGAGGAAATGAAGCTCCCGGTGAAATAAGAGGCATTGATCCATCAAGAGGGAATGGATTAGAAATCACGGATGTTGCATATGTTGAAGGACTCAACTTCAACTTATCGAGCGATCGCTACTATGTGACAAGGGCTACAATGTTGGATTCAACATGGGTATGTGCCAAATCAAAGATACTGAATCAAATGAAGTGAACCGCAAGGATGTAGACAAAAATATGTATGTAGTGGATTGGTCAACTGCAACACCAAAGACATGTCTACTAGCAAAGAATATAGTCAATCAAGTTGGTCAAGCCGTGGCACAAAAAGGTGAGTCACCCGAATTTCAAAACAATTAACAAGCTAGCAAGAAGTCATCTTGTGGAAGGACTTCCGGACTCGATTATACTGAAGGAGAGTATATGTGATGCATGTCGGAAGGAAAACAAATCAAGTCGCTCATTCAAAGAAAAGACATGCCCATCCTCAACAAGAATATCAGATCCGCTTCATATGGATCTATTTGGCCCAAAGGGAACCAGCCAACATAAGTGGAAAAGAAATACACTTGGTGGTAGTAGATGACTACTCAAGATATACATGGACAATATTCATGTGCAAGAAGAAAGAAACTCTACAAAAACTACCACATTGATGAAGAGGATTCAAAATGAGAAGAGTCAAACCATTATCAAAATAAGATCGAGATAGAGAACCGAGTTTGTCAATGGAATAATAACTCAAGATTGTATTGAGAATGGTATTGGTCATGAACTATCGGACAAGGACTCCACAAATGAGAATGGAGTTGCGAGAAGAAGAGCGTTAACCCTCAAAGAAGCGTGAAGGACCATGTTAGTCAAGCAGGTTACTAAAAAGATTTTGGTCAAGCAATCAACACAAATTTTGCTACACCCCAACAGATGATGTATGATAAATGCAGGAAACGGTGACAAAGACTCCCTATGAGATCCGGACTGGAAGAAAAACCAAATGTTGCATATTTTAGAATATTTGGATGTAAATGCTTCATTCACAACAATGGCAAAGACAACCTAAAGGCTTTTGATGCTAAAGGATGAAGGTATCTTCTTAGGGTACTGGAAAAGCAAAGCCTGAATACTCAACAAAAGAACTATGGTTACTGAAGAATCCATTCATGTAGTATTCGATGAGCCAAATGTAAATGGAGAAGACATTGAAGAGTCACCTAATAAGTCAAAACATCCAACCATAAGAAGAGTCCATATGTCTTTCAAGTCGGATTATCAATTCAAGAAGATGAGATAGGATAATCTCAAAAGCAATGGAAAATCTGCGGTGAGTGACCATGAGAGAGCTGACCCGCAAAGAACACACCGCAAGTCGATCGAATCGACTAACTTACTCCAACCTCGACGTAAGATGGGAGAGACCATCCACCAGAACTTGTCAATGGAGATATAAGAGAAGGTGTCAAGACAAGATCCAGAACTCAACAAGAAGCAATGTTCACATGCTTCATTTCGCAAATAGAGCCCAAAGATGTGTCACAAGCATTGACGACACACATTGGATTCAAGCTATGCAAGAAGAGTCAATCGGTTTGAGAGAAATAAAGTATGGGAATTAGTGCAAAGACCCATACATCAAAATGTTATTGGAACCAAATGGGTATTCAGAAATAAGATGAACGAGGAAGGTTACGTGGTAAAGAAACAAAGCAAGACGGTAGCCAAAGGATATTGCGAAGAAGGGATAGATTTTGATGAAACATTTGCTCCTCGTGGCAAGATTGGAAGCTATAAGGATGTTTCTTTGCCTATACGACTCACAAGAACTTCATTGTATATCAAATGGATGTAAAAAGTGCATTCCTAAATGGCTTATTGGAAGAAGTGTATGTTGAACTCGTTCGCCTATTTTTATAGCTTCACCGCAAAGTGCGGATCAATTTATAGAATAGGGTTTGCAAGGTCGAATCCACAGGGATTAATAAATTAATGTACCAAGTATTGGATTATAATAGTCCTATTTTTATCTAAACTATCGAAATTTGAAGGTTTGGTTTATTACTACTAAAGCGAGAAATTAATCCTAAAATAGCAAAAGCAAAGAGCGATTAAAAGATCAAGTATGGATGGATGGATTCATCATGGTTTCAATTAATATCCCACTTTTATGCTCAAAGTTAAGCAAACCAAGGTTAAACATATTCTTCTCTATAGACCAATCACCAAAGTAATTTACCCTCTCTCGAGATGTATGTAAAAGCGTTGATTGGAATATCTATGTTAGCATCTCTACTCAACATGAGATATCCAACTCCCAAAAGTTCAAAAGATTAAAAGATCTCACAAATATTCACGGACTTCTCAATCATGCAAAATTTGTGTCAAGTACTCAAGATCTAGTATTGAAACTCATCGATTAGAATTATGAATCAATACATCAAACAAGTTTAGATCAAAGGCCTTTTGATAAAACAAGAATTAAAGCAAAGTACTTGAATAGAGAAAGAAAACATTAACTTCAATTATCCTTAATCATCACATAAAAGTGTTTATTAATCTACTCCCAAACCCGGGAATCACAAGAGTTTTAGCCAGACATTGAAAATAAACAATTCATAGACAAATTATCCATAATCAAAATCTAACTAATTGAAATACGATACGATGGAATGAGTGACTCGGGGATGATGACGATCTCTCGATCTATCTTCAATCCTCGAAGGTGTGGTTGCGGTCTTGATCAATCTCTCGAAGTATCCGGTGGAAAACTGCTCTTTTCTCTGGTTTCTAGGGTAAAAATCAGCGTGTCCCCGTTCGTGGCCGCCCCGGGTCTATTTGTACTTCGTTCGGGTCGAAACCTAGTTGAAATTTGACAAACTCTGTTTTTCCCGCAGCGCGGCACGGCCGTGCCCCTTTGGCACGCCCAGCCCGTGCTGGGTGCCGAACCTTTTGTAGTCTTTCTTCAGAGGGGCACGGGCGTGCCAACATGGCACGGGCTGCCCGTGCCCTAGGCCGCACCTTGAGTCCTTTTGTTTGGGTTGAGCACGGGCTGTGCTAGAGGAGCACGCCCTGCCCGTGCTCACCTGGAACGATGTGCCCATAGGCTATTTTTTTCCTTTTCTCGCCCGGTTCGTCCAACTTCTTCTCGACTCGACTCCAAACTTCGTCACTTGAGTCAAGTATTGGCGGTTGCGATGCTCGAATTGTTGCCACTATGCCACAAATATAGATAAATTCCTACAAAACGAGCAAAGCGTAATCCAATTCCACAAAACAAGAATACAACCCAATTTACTTGTATAACGCATGCATATTCCTCATTCTAGCCAATATTACGCCAAAATACATGCAAAATACTACTAATCATGAACAAATTTCTCCGGATTTGAGCAAAGACTCTAGGAGACAAGGTATACAAACTCAAGAAAGCCCCGTATGGATTGAAACAGCACCCAGCATGGTATGATACCCTCGTCACAATTCCTAACCGAAAATGGATTCACTAAAGGAAAAGTAGATAGAACACTTTTGTAATTCAAGACAAAGAAGAGTATCTTTTGTTCAAATATATGTGGATGACATCATTTTTGGATCCACTAACAAAGAGCTATGTGAAAATTTTCAAACCTCATGCAAAGTAAATTTGAAATGAGCATGATGGGAGAATCGACATTCTTCCTTGGACTTCAAGTGAAATAAAATTGAAGGATGGAACCTTTATAAGTCAAACAAAGTACACCAGAGATCTAATGAAGAAATTTGGTATGGAGGAGAAGTCTTCTTTGTAAAAATACCAATGAACACATCAAAAATGGACATGGATGCGGATGGCAAGCCTCAGTAGATCAAACAAGATCTGAGCAATTTATTGGATCATTGCTTTATCTCACAAAGAAAGCGGGCCGGACATCACCTTTCTTTGTAGGTGTATGTGCAAGATTTCAATCGCTCCAAAAGAGAGCCATATGACAATGACTAAGAGAATATTGAGATACTTGAAAGGAAGCCAAGAAAGAGCCTATGGTATCCAAAGGAAGGTGGATTCAAGCTAATTGGCTATTCAGATTCGACTATCTTTGGATGCAGAGTGACAGAAGAGCACTTCGAGGCACATGTCAAATGCTAGGAAACAGACTAATTTCCTGGTTTAGCAAGAAGCAAAAACTCAATAGCCACCTCTCAACTGAGGCGTAATACATAGCGCGGGCACTTGGCCCAAATCCAAATCCTATGGATGAGACAAAGAAAATGAGAGACTATGAAGTTGAAGAAAAAGGAATTCCAATCATGTGTGATAACACAAGTGCCATTGCAATCACTCAAAATCCCGTGTTGCACTCAAGAACAAAACATATTGATGTCGATATCATTTCATAAGAGATCATGTTGAAAAGAAGGACATTATCTTGGAATATATCTCAATCGACAAACAACTAGCCGACATCTTCACAAAACCATTATGTGAGTCAAGATTTGAAGAACTCAAGCATGAGTTGGGGTTAATTGAAATGAGCCGGTGATCTTAGCATTTAGAATCAAAGAAGAGAATTAGAACGAAAAAGGAGTGAAAAAGAGTCGAAAACAAAAATCACCAAGAATCACCAGACGGAAGACAACTACACCAAGTCACCGATAGTGAGTCACTAAGAGAATCGCAAGGAGTAGAGTTAAATCGGCCTAAGAGATAAGTTGAACAACTTATGAGATAAGTGACAAAAACGCCACCGTTTTGACTAAGCGGAATGTTTTAAGGAACACGTCAAAGATAATGATGATGTGTATGCATAAAAGCCGCACACTAAGCTTATGATTGGATATAAATGATGCCGCATTAAATACGAGATGTGAAATGCTCAATAGGCGTCACGAAATCCAAGCCGTTGATTTCGATCACGATTCAAAACCGCTTTGCACGCCCTTTCATAAACCATATTTAAACCATTTTCATCCGTTTCTCTCTCACTTCAAAAAACCGTTCAATCTATTTCTCTCAAAAGGCAAAGGCAAAGTACTCTAAACCCTATCAACCTTCAAATCAATTTGAATTTTTCTTGATATAATCCCGAGAAATGGCACCAACTTATGACTTTACCAAGCTAGGAAAGCAAATCCACACCCCGTTCGACGGTGGATTTGACGAATGGTGAAGCGGGGTCCGACGACACCCTGGTGAAGAAAATCGCCGAGAAGGGAAACGACCGGACTAAAACCGTTTCTAACGCTGGAATATCCTATGACTTATGTGGAGGAGGTCGCACAATTCTACGTGAATGCCGAGATTCACGATGAATGAATCAAGTCATATGTTCACGGAAGCAACACTATCACCGCCAAGGATTTGGTGAATATTGCTCACTACCAGCAGAAGGAGCAACCGAGATTAAGGAAGTTCGATGTCAACTTGGCTGACGATGGAAAGAGATAGCCAAGTCCGACTTTGCGATAAAATTATATACACAAACAAACAAGAGATCAAGCTAAAGGAGGATTATCACAAATTGTTGGACATAGTTGCCAAATGTATCGACATCAAATTTGGCAAACTTGACCAATCATAAAGCAAAGTCGATTGTGATGGCTGCAATCATCGAAGAAAAGAAGATAAACTGGGCTGAGTTTATCTACAGAAGACTGCCGAGCGTGGGGAACAAGTCCTTCAAAGAAGACGACACATTAGGAGGATCCCTGGATATGGCCTCGGTGATTGGCCGCTATTGGAGGTGAAAGGAGTCCTCTGACATGGGAAGGCTTTCCATGTTAACAAGAGGATGTTGAGCTAACCTCTCAAAAATGCTCGGCGAGCTTACGCCAAGAGAGTGACACCGGTGAGGGGGAATCACTGACCAAGATAGAAAGCTGGTTCCTCTCCAAATCAAAGAAAGCGCCCTGCACTGCCAAGAAGATCACGCTGCCCCTGCAAAGAAAGAAAACCAAACATGTTCCCGCCGCAGAAATAGCACCGCCTGCCCGTGTAGTGTCACCCGCCCTGCAGCGGCCGGTCGAGAAGGACTCACAAATACCTTCTCCGATCGTCAAAAGGAGGAGAATCGACAAGCCAAGACGGCCACTCCTCGTAAACAAACACCGATCGGCCCGGCCCCAAGACTTCGGAGGACACCGCCCCGAACCAAAATTCCCCTGGTACAAACCAGAGAGACGAAGACTTCGTCACAGTCCGAACAGGATAAACCAAATGAGTCGATTCTCGGCTAGCACATATACTCCGAGACTACTGGAGAAATAGAGTCTCGGATGTAATTGATGAAACAAAAGTCTGTCAAGGTGATCAAAGAGGCAACCGAAGACACAAACCTTAGCTCACAAAGGCAACAAGAAGAACCAGCCCAAGCAGATAGTGATGTTATGATCCTATCTCCCACCTTACCCAGACATCCAAAATCGTCTGCGTGAGTGGAGAAAATGGAAGTTGAGCAAGTCAAGGAACAGTTCAACGGCCCGAGTTCATAGAAGAAGAAGAGGAATCTGCTAAATTTCCTTGGATTAACTACTTGTGCTCCCAGCTACGGATGAAGACAACCTCGCATAGACATTCTGCGCAGATCTACAAGGACAAGGAGAGAGAAAACGAGTCTGAAGAAGCCGAAGCACGTGAGAAGGCAAGCATCCGCCTCTATCTCCGGCACCCGAACACACACATCCTCTCCTTTGATGTCTTCTCCGACAGTGACGAGGAACTGCAGAGAATGCTGTCGCCACGGAAGAATTGCAAATGCAGCAAGCATTGCACGAATCAAGAATCCTTCACGAGCAACGATTAATGGAGGGGACCAGGAGAGAGTCCTCCAGATCACAAAGTGAAATCGATCCAATGGGAGTGGTTCAACAAATAGCCATTGTTTTGTTGCTACCACTTCCCCTGCTCACTCGAAAAAGCAATAAGGAGATGGCGATGAAATCGGATAGTGGGGACCCAGTCCACCAACCCCTATTGAAGGTGGTGTGCTACCACCGCCCCAACGGCCGAGCAATCAATCGGAATTAAGCCGGAAGCTTGGAGACGAGTGACCCCATTCCAAGTCACTCACTCGGTGCGCCCGAGGGGAAACTCCTCCACCGCAGCAAAGAGTCGGAGGATGTCGCAGATGACTCCACAAAGAATGCGGAGGCGAAGAGAGAAAACTCAAACACAAGAAAAACAAGTTGCCATCAACGAAGCTCGATACTGAGACTGCCTCACCGAGGTGACAACCGCTCTCCGAAGGCTAATGACGCGATGCGAATCGAGGCACGAAGGAATGCGCAGGAGTTAACACTGGCGAAGAAAGTGCAATCCATGGAGTTGAGACTCCAATGGATGCCAATGTAGAAGACCCTAAGACACCGACACTGTCGAAAAGGAGGACGAAGGCCTCGCAGCAGAGAGAAATCTTTGGAGGAGGAATGAAGGCCCACGGGAGGTTGAGACTTCCCTTAAAACAAAAGTAGAGAACATCCCTCCGGTATCATCGACCCATCCGAGAAGGAGATTAGCGCACTTCATGATTCCCGGACAACCCGATGTCACTTTTCCTGGGATCGGGGATGAAGAAAGAAGGCTGAGTCATCCCCATGACAAATCCAAAAGACTCAACCAGCGGATGTTCCAAGCACGAGCAAGTCGATCCCAAGACTACTCGTCAAACCTTTAATTTTGATGATGAGCCACCTATGGAAATCTCATCATCGTTCGATGATGCTTCGATAAGCCGAGGACCGCCATCTTGAAATGGAGAAAATCACCGAGACCAACGAAGTTGTTAAGACAGTGAGGCTCGGCCAAAGATCTACTCCACAATGAACCCACCAACAATGGGCCACCGCACAGCTCCTCAAGTCGCAGCAGATCTATTCCCAAAGAACTTCACGCGCACCGCTCATCATCGAATGATCCTGGCGGTGATGATTCTTTTGTAGAATCTTTTCCTTCTCACCGGGAGATACGAGAACTCCATGAAGAATCGAAACGAACAAGCACGCTATTACAAACCAAATCTGTTTCTTCAATCGACACCATTGTTCCAAATGCAATTATGACTTCGATCTTTGTATGGCCACCACCGCAACAGAAGAATCACCAAGCTCGAGAAGTGTTCAAGGCACTCTTTCCGAGATTGAAAGGATGGAGAAGCATCGAGCCTCTTTGGACATGCGACGACAACAGAGATGCCACCCTTACAGTGATTTAAGAGGCATTACGATTCGGATAAGGGAATGGTGGCAACAAAGAAGAAACAATGCGTGTGGAACAGGTGAGATACTTCGTGAATTGTTCAATAAGTTCTTGGGTGTGAGAGCTGAAAATACTCGATGCAAAGACAAAGCCGAGAGAGCACATTGAGCATATGCATGAAGCTCACACCGCGAGATCAAGCTCTGCGTGAACAACATACACATGATCTACAGCGTTTGGAAGAACACATGACAAGAAAATTCACCTTCTCATGGCTGAGATGAAGCGATTTCAAAGAGAATCTAACGCTACTAGATCTCAATTCGTGTTGCATACAACGCAACTTGGAAGCAGAACTCAACTATCAAGACTCGACTTCATGCTTGCCAAGATATTTCCCAGGGTTCCTCTATCCTTTGATGATGCCAAAAAGGGGGAAGAGGAATACCTTAAAGCAAAGAAAAATCAAGCCGAAAAGAAAGGAGCAAAATGAGTCGGGAAAATCAGCCGGCGGTCTTGAAACGTAAGAAAACAAAAAAAATGTTGAGGGGGAAGGATCAACGGATGTGACATTGATGATTGCACAAACCCCCAACAAGGTCCTCACACAGTGACATTATAAGCAAAAACTCCCTATGACTCGCCACTCCAACACTCGTATCTATGGCCGAGAAGAGAAAATCAATTGAAGCGGGGATGAAGGAAGTGGAAGGAAGAATGGATGCCAGGGTGATGAACATCTTGAAAGAATATGGAGGCATTCCAGTTGACAGAGACACCTATGCCATCTCGGATGTCGGGACAGAGCCACGTTCGATCGATGAATTCAAAACGCTCGAACTGGGGGATACTTTGCAAATATGTCCATGGCTCAAGCTTGGGATCCGATCTTTGGGAAAAGGGTCTCACATTATGTGAAGAAGGCTGACAGAAGCAGACAACCGACAAATACTCTTGGTCACTCCACTGGCACTCACCGAAAGAAGAAGACTCGATCAAAGATACGCCCGAGGTAGAGAAGAAGCGGCGCAGGAGTGGAGGAAGAAGCTTGCACCCAGGCCTCTGCCCAAGAACATTGAATACGTAGATCCAGGGAAGAAAGGAGGGATCTACTTGGGCCGGGCTTGACCAAGTGGCAAATTTGCGAGTGGCTAAAGCTAACGCCGAGTATGCAAAAGAATAGAAGAAAAACAAGAGACAAACTCGGTATGGCGGAGAGACAGAAAGAATAAGAATAGATGAAGGCCGCAAGAAAAGCATATGAGAAGAAAAAGAAGGCAAATGATGACGAAGAAGAGAAGAAGAGAAGAAGATCTTTGATCAAGATGAAAGAAGGAGACAACGAAGGAGATGAAGTGTTCTTTGTCCAACCCTTCGTGTATTTTATATGTAAATACAAACAATGTAAGTCTTCCTCTAATAAAGCTATAAATTTTCTATTTTTTGAAGACAATTATATACTCGATACACCTTGTAAACAGTTGTGTTAAGTACAAGAATGATATGATCAATAAAAAGATTGATTCTCAAGCATACATTCTATGTCAATACACTATCTCAGTATGTATCTTTGTTATTTGCATCTTTGTATGATTTAAGTTTTGGCATCATCAAAAAGGGGGAAATTGTTAGGAATTTTATTGTTGATTTTGATGAATGCCATGTAAAACTTAGAATAGAAAGTTGGCACCCCAATTCTTCAGAAATGTATTGTAACAATTAGAGTGCCAAGCTAAGTTAAGTCGGCCTACGCCCTAACATGCAAGAAGACAATCAAGGCTTGAAGGAAAACTCACTGAGAGACAAATTTGATCAATGACAAGAAAAATGACGAGAACTCGATCAAGCAAAAGCGGTGAGATGCAATGAGTGGAACATCACAAGTCAACTCAAGAGAAGCCAAGTCTCAAGTCAAGTGATGAAGAGTCATCCATGATTGGAAGGCGACTCTAAGTCACCTGGGGAAAGCAAGGAAATGCAATCAAGTCGAGATAATCAGAAAAGAATCAAGCCTGCGAGAAATCAAGAGATTTACTTAAACAAGTAATATCTCCATACCACCTTTCTTGGAGTGCTCGGTCCCGAGGAGCGTGCAAAAGGAATGAACCAATGGGAAGCACTACACCGTACGTAACTCGAAAAGGTGAAGGAACAATTCATACGAGGAAATGGCAATTCCAAGAACGCAAACCAACGATTGCAAAGTGACTTTAAAAAATAAGCCTATCTCTTCAACGGGCAAATTTTTGAAAGTTCACTATAAAAGGTCGAGGAGTTTGTTTGAGAAGCAGGATGAATGACACACACGTGAGATATACAAGCTTATCAAAATCAAACATTCTCAATCCTCAAGCTTTCGTCATCTCAAGTACATCAATCCAACACTTACCTGTGAAGGAAAGAGAACTTCAATCGCTTGAAGAGGAAAATACGAAAACAAGGGGTCTACATTCCGGGAAGGATTGTAGAAAGGTTCAAGGTCAACCAAGTCTTAAGCTTTTGGAGGGCTTCGTGATCAAATCCAAAGTGCTTGAGCAAGTGAGTCAGAGTAGCAAGCGCACTGCCCCTCGAAGAAGCCGAGTCGTCGAGAAGCCACCGAGTGATCAAGGCGTCTCCGACCGAGTCCCAAAGGATCAAGTCGGTTTGTTGTGATCAAGACTTGTATCCGGATCAAGTTACCACTTTGTAAACCGATCATTACCTAGTGGATTCCTCCAGAGTTGGAGAAGAGAGGAGAGAAGAATTACCCCATCTTCGAACCTCTATAAAAATTTTATTGTGTCATTTACATTTCAAAGATTTAAATTCCCGCACTTTTAATCGCTTATATCTCACGATAAATTTGCTATCCATTTGATAATTTATAAGTACTAAATCAAGTCAGAAAATCTTGCTTAATCAAACATAAGGGTGTTAAGTCTTTCCAAAATGAAAACAAAACCACAAATGAGTCAAATTATAGCCAACAAATGAGTTACTCTATTAATGTACTTTCAATTGAAATCATTTGAGAGATTAACTCTCTTGAGTGACTAATTCGATTGTCCATCAAGGACACAAATGTGTAGAACTCAGAGATTTAAAAGGACTAAATCGAAAATTTGGTAAGGTTTATTCAACCCCCTTCTAAACCTTACACTTACACCCTTGGGACCTACAAATTTCATGATATTTGAAGCTAATTGAATAAGAATATGAGGAAAGCAAAGTAGAAACGCGGAGAATTGAGTGGATATACGAAACGAGAAGCCTAAAAGAGCGAAAGTTGAGCGTTCACGGAAAAACAGGGGGCACACGGGTTGGGCGTGCCTCAAGACACCACCCGTGCACCCCCCTTTTATAAGGTTGATTGAAGTCTGCAAACATGGCGCACGGTAGCCCATGCATGGGTGCACCACCGTGCGCCCTACGATAGTCGTAGTATCTAACCGAATGGCGCACGGGTAGGCCGTGCTCCGACGCACCACCCGTACGCCCTACAGAGAGTTGGGGTATTCCAAAGAGGTGGCGCACGGGGTAACCGTGCGTGGGCGCACCACCCGTGCGTCTGTACTGAATCCCATAATCTGCAAAGATTAAGCCCTAAACATGATGGGAGGTATAAAAAGGCTTTTTGGGGCGCACACAAGGACATTCTGGCATTTTTGGGATCTACAACACAAGACAAGAGTCAACTCTTGGAAGGAGACATCAAGGAGATAATCGGGTTGCATCGGAGCTTGAAGAATGGAGATATATCGAGAGATTGTTGACGTTCCTAAGTTTTCTTGCTTCTCTTTTAGTTTCTATCTTTTAGTTTCATTTGTAATGACTTTGAACACTTTGTGTGTAAGTTGTTTAATCATGTGTAGCTAAACTCTTGTGATTTCCGGGTTTTGGAAGTAGATTAATGAACTCTTGTTGAATGTTTTAATCTTAGTTGAAGTTATTATCTTGAAGCCTATTTGAGTACTTTGAGCTTATTCTTGTTTTATCACTTGGCCAATGATTTAACATGTTTGATATATTGATTCATAATTCGAGAGATGAGTTTCAATATTAGATCTTAAGTACTTGACACGAATATTTGCATGAATCGAGAGGTTTGCGAATATTGTGAGGACATTTGATCTATTGTGCATTTGGGAGTTGTGTATCTTATGTTGAGTAGAGATGCTAGCATATATATTTCAATCTACATTTTATATGCATCTCGAGAGGGAGGATAAAATAGCTTTGTGATCGTCTTATAGGAATATTGATAATAACCTTGGCTTTGATTAAATCGGACAACAAGAGGATTATTAATCGAAACCTTAACTCGAAATCCATTTCATCATCTTGATACTTCTTTCATTTGTGTTATTGTATTCTTGTGTTTTAGTGATTGAACTTGTCTTAATCTCAAAACAACAACCATCAAATATTGATCGTCTAAATAAAAGTAAAACTATCTTGGTTTAATACTTAGCCTATTAATTTATTAGTCTCGTGGATACGACCTTGCTACCCTATTCGATAACGAACACCGTACACTTGCGGTGAAGCTAAAAATATAGGCGAACAGTTGTATCCAAAGTCTTAAAACGTTCTTATTTTTCGGGATAACAAGTCCTAGTATATATTATTCGGTTATTCGTATTCAATCTAAACATATTGAGATTCGATATATTCTAAGGGATTGCATTTCTAAAACGAAAAATTGAGATGTGTTTAAATCCGTCTCAAGGATAACTCGCGGACATTTTAATCGTTAACCACCGAGTCTTTTACCTCATTTGAAGCTTGATTAAGACATAATGCATATTGAATGAGGTCTATGATTGCATTTTGCGTTTTTAAAACTTAGGGGCAAAAATCAGATTTTTGGTTCAAACTTCGGATTTTAGAAAACGAAATCAACCATCGGCCGATCGGGGGCAAGGCCGACCGGCGCCCATGCCATCGACCTGGCGCCCATGCCCCCAACCTACGCCCTTAGCTATATTTTTGGTTAAAATCATTTGTTTTCAAATCCAAACTATTTTGGTCTTTTGTATTCATTTTTCGTCCCCTACGCAAATTGCACACAAATTTCACTTCAAATTTGTTTTATTGCATACATTTTATATTTTGGACTTCATTAGGCTCGATTATCATCATCAATGCTCATCTTTACCGATTAAATGGTAAGAATTTCTCTTTTAATCTCAATTGGGTTGAACCCTTGAGAATGTGCTTATATCTTGCTATTTTGATGAAATTATTGTATTAGTATGTTGTATATGATGATTGTTGATGAATGAATATTGTTGAATTGCAATTGGTGATGAATTGTTTTGGCTTAGACAAATCACAAATTCTCTTGTTTTATTCGACGCACGCCAAGTGTTCGACAAAATGTTTCAATGAAAAATTCATCACTTACATGATTCTCTTGATTTGAAAAGTCTTATAAGTTTATAGAGATCATGTTTTATCAATCAAATGAGCTTTTACAAATCAAATGAGCAATTTTTTCCCTTTTATTCGAATTTAAGCTTAAATGTTCAATATGCTCGATAAATCGATTAAATTGCACACTTTGATATAATTGTATGATGTTTTTATCGTGCTAACATTATTTTTGATGATTCCAAAGGAGAGAAACAAGAAAAACGCTCATACGCTCAAAGAAGTAAACACAAGCTCGCAAGAAAAGCTATAAGCTAGAGCTCTTAAAAGCCAAAAGCTATGGATAATACTTAGTCCATGTGATGTATTCGGACTTCTATGCTTGACGAATGATGTTTTTGTGACATGGGGAGCTTTTAAGCTCATGAAATTCAAGCTTTTAGCTTGTAGTTGTTTGCTTATACTTATCTTTGTTATGCATGTTGATGTAAGTCCAAGCGCTACGATAATCTAAAGGGGGTGAATAGATTATCTCCATCTTTTCGATTTCGCCTGTTTTTTGAACCAAATGCTCAAACACAATAATAAAGGTGCGGAATGTAAACAACACACGCCGATTTATAGAGGTTCAACCCACCTAGGGCCTAATCCTCTACCACCCCAAAGATATCCGGGATGGATTTCAAAAAGAAAAAGATTTTATTAATTTACCACAAATTAATACAACACCAACTTACAACAACACCTTGAAGAGCGCCACACTCTTCTTCAACACCACTTTTGAGATTACCACAATCTCTTATTGAAGATTACCACAATCTCCAACGGCACCTTATGAATATTACCACAATCTTCAACCTTGAAGAATACCAAATTCTTCAACACCTCAACAAGAAGATTACCACAATCTTCTCACACCTAACACCTAGATCACCCAAGTGTGTTCTTACCACAAGAACACTCACAAGGATATCTTGTGTTTGAATGACGACCACAAATTCAAGATTACAACTCGATAATTGATAATACAATAAAGTGCAAGTGTAATCAAGAATAGCCTAGACCTCAAGAATGTGAAAGTGAATAGCTAGGCAAATTACAACAAGAAATAAGATAATGTAAGAACAAGTGTATTCTTGAGTGTATCTTGTTGTGTTGTAGTTTTCTCTCTTTATTGTGTTGCTTCAATTCTTTCTCTATTTATAGAAGATGTCTTGTACATGAAAGGCTCCTCTTGGGGACATGAATTACGTAAAAAATTGCAAGACAATTGAAGAAAAGAGTCATTAGAAATCAATCCCACAAATTAAAGAAAGATGTATCTTTGCACAAAGGTTACATTTTGATGTCAAACTTAAGGGCGACGGTCGCAAGACAAATAGATGTTTGAAAATGAGAATACACATTTACACAGGCGACCGGTCGACGTAGGGTTCGACCGTCGTCCCCGACTTCAACCGGTCGCACAACCTCAAAAACGGGCGGCGACGTTGCTTCAATTTTTATTCCCAGTGTACCGGTCTCCCTATAGAGGCGGCCGGTCGACGACACGCTGCCCTATAGGGCGACCAGGTTGCCTGACCATTTTCTCGCAAACATGAAGTTTTCTCGTTTTCCTCAACTTTCAGTACGGGTTGCCCTATACTATGGCGACGTTGGTTGACCTCAAAACAAAAGTGTTGTCCTATTTTATATCGAAAATAAACTTCAAGAAATACTCCGAAAAATAGTGAAAACATTTTAGACCGATCGGGAGTATTAGGACAACATTTAGAAACATTGTTTTGGTGTAAAAAAACATTAACAAAAAATCATTAAAAGTGTTGTCCAATTTTGTCGAAAATAAAACTTGAAGAAATACTCCTGGAGAATAATAAAACCATTTTAAATCATTTAGGAGTATTTGGACAACCTTTAAAAACATTGTTTTGGTGTAAAAACAAAATCATCAAAATCATGATAAAATCATTTATCAAACAATCTCCCCTTTTGATGATTACAAACCAAAACAATTTTAACGAGGTCGATTTTGAAAACAAAATAATTTTACCTAGTTAAAGAGAACTATCTGTTGTGAGCGACAACATTCCATGCAAAAAAAAACACAAGGATGGGAGTAGAGATATTCAAACACATATAGCAAATGCTCCCCTATCAACATGCATAACAAGAGTAATATAGAAGCAACTTCAACATAAGCTAAAATCTTAGCTTTTCAATATTGAGCTTAAGTATCAAAACTTAAAAGCTCCCCCAAAAGACATCATTAGAACCATACTACAACCAATGGACTAAGAAACATATACAACCATAATACACCAAGAGTGGACAAAAATATGATCCACAACTTATGGCTTTCAATAGCCACAACTTATAGCTTCTTTTCATTGAGCTTATCTTGGCTTCTTTGAGCTAACGAGCTTATAACCTGTTTTTCCCCTTTGGAATCATCAAAAAGAATGTTAGCATGATAAATACATCATATATTCATATCAAAGTGCGCAACTAAACCGATGTATCGAGCTATTTGAACATTGAAGCTTATAAACCAAATAGGAGGAAGAAGTCGAATCATACGACTTGTAGAAGCTTATGAAAACTCATTTGAGAAACAAAACATGATCTCTATAAATATATAAGTCTTTTGAAATCGAGAGAATCATGTAGGTGATGAATTTTTCATTGAAACGTTTTATCAAACACTTGGCGGGCGTCAAAAATTGAAAAAGATATATATAGCCCTTGTAAATGAAATCAAGCCAAGTTTTTCATCACCAAATACAATTTAACAAATATCAATCATCAACAATCAATAAGCTCATCACAAAAATATATGAATTGCATCAAGAAAAATACATATAAGCCACAAACTCAAGGGTTCAACCCAATTGAGCTAAATAGAGTGAAATTCTTACCATTCGATCGGTAAAGACGATCAATGATGATGATAACCGAACTAGATAATCCCAAAAGTATAAAATGTATGCAATAAAACAAATTTGAAGTGAAATTTGTGTGCAATTTGCGAAGGGACGAAAAAATGGACAAAATAAGCCATAATGGCTAAGTCTGAAACATAACCATTTTAAGCCAAACAATAGCCAAGGGCGACCGATCTAGGGACAAGGCGACGGCCGACAAAAGGCGGCCGGTCACCTTGCCCTCGGCCAGTGGTTCTTTTTCGTTTTGAAAATCCGAAATTTGATCCAAAAATCCGATTTTTCGCCCCTAAGTTTTAAAACGTGCAAAATGCAAACGTAGACCTCATTCAATATACATTATGTCATAATCAAGCTCGAAATGAGGTAAAATACTCGGAGGTTAATGATCAAAAAGTCCGCGAGTTATCATTGAGATGGAATTAAACACATCTCAAGTTTTTGTTAAAAATCACAATCCCTTAAAAATATATCGAATCTCAATATGTTTAGTTCAATTATGACGAACCAAATTTTGAATACGAATAACCATATAATAGATACCGAACTTGTTATCCCGAAAAATAAGAACGTTTTAAAGCTTTGGATACAACAAGTCATAAGAAGAAGTGCCTTTCAAATATTTGAAAATTTCTTTTAATGGCACTTTAATGAGATTCGTTGGGATAGTTTTTGAAGTCGAGCATATAGACATAAGGCATATGGAATGTCGAGTCTATAGGAATAATACAAGAAAACATACCTCGAATTTGTTTGTCGACCGACATGCCTTTCTCAACCTTTGTCAATCTTTAGCCATAGAGGTTGAGATAGTTCTTCTTTCTTGAATGCCTAACTCCTTCAAGAGTTCTTTTGAAATATAACCATCTTCTCGGCATTGTAAGTCCAAGCGATAAATTGAGCTCCCCCATCATGCTCATCTCGAGTTCACCTAGTATCAACTTAGAAAAATATCTTGCACAAATATTCATTAGTAGCACCAAAAATATTCTCATAGATATGCACAAGTTTAAACAATCTTGCCCTTTTTTCACAAACAAAAGGTCGTATCCACCAAAAACTTGTTCGCTTTTTTTTTTTAGCTTCACCGCAAAGTGTACGGTGTAGTTTATAGAATAGGGTAAGCAAGGTCGTATCCACAGAGACTAATAAATTAATGTGCTAAGTATTGAACTAAGATAGTCTTATTTTTATTTAGATGATCGAAATTGGATGATTGTTGTGGAGGTAAAGACAAGAATAACCACAAAAACACAAGGTCAAAAATAATGGAATTATCAAGAGAATAAAACGGATTCCCGGGTTATGGTTTCAATTAATATTCCTCTTGTTGTCCGATTTAATCAAAGCCAAAGTTATTATCAATATACCTATAAGACGATCACCACGATATTTTATCCTCCCTCTCGAGATGCATATAAAATGTAGATTGAAATATCTTTGCTAGCATCTCTACTCAACAATAGATATACAACTCCCAAAAGCACCAAAGATCAAATATCCTCACAAACATCTACAAACCTCTCGATTCATGCAAATATTCATGTCAAGTACTCAAGATCTAATATTGAAACTCATCTCTCGAATTATGAATCAATATATCAAACAAGTTAAATCATTGGCCAAGTGATAAAACAAGAATAAGCTCAAAGTACTCAAATAGGCTTCAAGACAATAACTTCAACTAAGATTAAAACATTCAATAAGAGTTCAATTAATCTACTTCCAAAACCCGGAAATCACAAGATGTTTAGCTACCCATTACAAATAAACAACTCATAGACAAATTGTTCATATTCATAAGAAGCTAAAATGAAAGATTAAAGCACAAAGAATGAGAAAACTTAGGGAAATGGATAATCTCTCGATTAATCTTCAATCCTCAAGCTCCGATTCGACCCGATTCTTCTCTTGATTCTTCCTTGATGAAGTTGAGCTATTTCTTGTGTTCTTGGGTCTTTTCCAGACCTTTCCTCCCTGGTGTGCGCCCCAAGAAGTGGTATTTATACCCTTTTGGAAGTCTAGGTCAATTTGCTGTCATTTTTGGAGTTTTCTGCAAGCACGCACGGGTCGTGCGCCCACGCACGGGCTACCCGTGCGCCATTTCGTAGAAAACACCCAGTCTCTGTAGCACGCACGGGTCGTGCGCCCACGCACGGTCTACCCGTGCGCCATCCTATAGAAAACATCCAGTCTCTGTAGGGCGCACGGGTCGTGCGTCCACGCACGGGTTACCCGTGCGCCACCCAAACGTCCGAATTTGCTTGCGGGGTCTTCAGAAGAGTTGTAGCCCTCTCTCTTAGCTTTCCATAGCCACTTGAATCACCTCAATATCAATTTTGTAGAGAGAGTTATGGCCAAAATACTAAACCCTGCCAGTGCTGGAAATTCCATACGCGTTTGGATGTTCCTCGAGATAAATCTCCTTGTTGTTTGATCATCCATGCTTCTTTTGACACACGACTCATCACTATGACTCTAGACTCCACATAGTTGGCTTCCAATTGGGTGTAATCGCTCTATTATTGATGATTCTAGGTAGCAATGCTCGTATTTGTCACAAAATCACTCCAAATATCGTTAAATTCCTACAAAACAAGCAAGCGTAATATCTTTTTCCACAAAGAGCGAATATATACCATTTCATACACGTTATTGCATGTTTACTCACCATTTTAGTCATATTTATACCTCAAAATACATGCAAAACTCACACCTATCAAAATCCCCAAACTTAAACTCATTGGTCAGTCCTCCAACGCTTTTAAAAACTAGACAAAACATAGCCGGAGTAATGAAAAGTAGGACGCACAACAACTACAAAAACTCGTATTGTTCGTCATAGGTGTCAAGCAAAGAATCAACCAAGCCTCAAATATCTAACATAAAGCACACATCAAATAAATCATGGTAAATGCTTTGAATCACTTCTCTCAAGATCAAGTGTATACTCTCATCTCACATGAATATAGTACGTGTTTACGCTCAATTCAATTCAATATTGCAGAATTACCATAAGCTTGCAAATCGTCTCATATCTCCGCCACTAGAATGTATGCAATTTGTGAATCAAAAAGGACTTTTTCTTTTGGTTATAATGAAGGCTCTTTGGTTAGGGTAGGAAAATATGGATAGAGTGACTCAAACTCGAGCGTATAGACCGATGAGCATATAAATCATCTACATTAAAGCTCAATATGCTACTAAATTCTTCTCTCATTTTCATCAACTCTTCTTATCTCCATCCCCTTTCTTTTGTAAACATTATCACCTCACATTACAATTCCTAGCCTCCAAGTTCATTCAATGAAAACTCACATCATAAAATCGATTTTTTTTTCCGACTCTTTTATGAATTTTCAACATTTCTTTTCTCCTCCTTTTCTTCCTCTTTTGTTCCCATCAACCAATTTTGCACAATTATCCAATTTTTCAATTCCAACTCATTCAACCTCATTCATTCCCTTTACTCAATGTTATACGCTCAAGTGTAGGGTAACAAATATATCAAGTTAAAGGCTTGAATTGTTGCTATCAAGAAATTAGGCAATAGGCTCAAGTTGGCTAACTAGGGATTTCAATATCATCATTAGGTAAGCAAAAGGCTTGAAGGGCTAACAAAAATGGCCTTTGATCATTTTCACACCGCATACAACATGTGACCTTGACAGATACCAGAGCAAGTTCTAGAATTCTAACAACATGAATGATACACTCAAATCAATCAACAAGATCGCATATGATGAAAGCAAAGGCTCAAAAGCTCACAGGCTTGCAAATACGTAATTCAAAGCATCAAACCATGTTCTCAATATCCACATGCTCAATATCATCTATTCATGGCTCAATCACTCGTGACTCAACACCCAATCCAAACAATACAAAATTTTCAAAATCAAACACAAGTTACAATCAAGAGATCAACTCACTCCTACAATCTATGAAAGCAATAAACGTGCTAAACCAATAAACGTGTTTCTAATGCAAATGCAACCTAAAATGCTCTACATGCAACTATATGAAAACACACAAAAATGCAAATTTTTTTTTTTAATCCACTCATTTCATATCAAAATAACTATCTCTCCCCAAACTAAAATGAAATTATATCGCACGTAAGAGAAGATAGAATTTCAATACAAAACTCTCGTGGATTTACGATTCATTGTGCGGGTAGTGGCCCTCCTTGCATCTCCTCATGTCGCTAGGACTTCTTCCTTCAACCATCACTTCAAATTTTGTACCTTAATATTATCTCCGTGAAGGGCGACGCACGGTCGTCGTGCGCCTGCGCGCACGGCTGCCCGTGCGTGGTGCCGTAACAACATCTCCAATTTCTCAATCACGCACGGGTCGTGCGTTCATGCACGCCCTGCCCGGTGCGTGGGTCGCTGGCAAAAAATCGGTAATTTCTCCCTTTTTTTTTTTTTTTTTTTAAAGAAGAAAACAAACAAAAATAAAAATCACACCACAAATCGTTGGGTTGCCTCCCAACAAGCGCTAAATTTAAAGTCTTTAGCCGGACTTTTGTTTTACTCAACCGGGATCCAAAAACAAGTGTCGATCATGCCACACCTTCGTATTTTCCAACAATATAGGTGATCCTTCAAACATATGTAAGATGTGGATGATTATGGATCACAATGTTGATGGTCTTTTGGAAATCAAGAAATGTGCTCCTAATGATGAAAAATGGTTTATCAATCATAGTAAAGATATTTCTATCTTTACTCACATTAAATATCATGAAGTCCAGAGAACATGTGAATTGATCACCATTTTCAAACATTGTTCCTTCAAGTGTATGCTTCTTAAAATTTGATACATCCGTAGTGAAGCTTACATCTGTGAGTGCACATATTTTTATCAATATGAGGATCTTCAATTGAGTGAGAGATAGAAATACTCCCCGATTTAATTTGACGTGGCTCGCCGTATTCGCACCACTCATTTGATGAATGGCACTACATTGTTCCTTCGAGTTGGCTTCGGTGGTGCTTGAAAATTGCTCTTTTGGTATTGCTCACTAACAATTGTAACTAATTGGCCCATTTGAGTCTCAAGATTTTTTATCGAATCGACAATTGCAACTCCATCATGTCCATCCTTGCCTCTTGTGCATCGAGCGGTTCCTTGTCTCACTTATAAATGAAGTCGTTTGATTCATGAATGAAATGAGGGCTTCTTCTAAAGATGGTTTTGCCTTTGCATTTGTAAACCCATTCGTTACATTGAAGCTTGATGGTGTTGGAGTCACATTCTCCGTGTGAGCATATGAAAAATCTTCGTAATTCCCCAATTTGGATAATAGTACGTAGGAGTAGGATTATTCCAATAACTCGTAAGAAATCCAGTTATTGAAATAATTGGCATTCTCCATCCGAAGCGGTGTTCGCGCACTACCTATACCAACTCAAAGAAACAAATCAAACATTGTAGAGGTAGAATTTACAAAAGAAAAATGAAATAAAATAAAACAAAATGTCTAAATTAAGAATAATTCTATCTATCGCAATATTAGCACAAAAATTGTATTAGTCCCCAACGGCGCCAAAAACTTGTTCGCCTATATTTTTAGCTTCACCGCAAGTGTACGATGTAGTTTATAGAATAGGGTAAGCAAGGTCGTATCCACAGAGACTAATAAATTAATGTGCTAAGTATTGAACTAAGATAGTCTTATTTTTATTTAGATGATCGAAATTGGATGATTGTTGTGGAGGTAAAGACAAGAATAACCACAAAAACACAAGGTGAAAAATAATGGAATTATCAAGAGAATAAAACGGATTCCCGGGTTATGGTTTCGATTAATATTCCTCTTGTTGTCCGATTTAATCAAAGCCAAAGTTATTATCAATATACCTATAAGACGATCACCACGATATTTTATCCTCCTCTCGAGATGCATATAAAATGTAGATTGAAATATCTTTGCTAGCATCTCTACTCAACAATAGATATACAACTCCCAAAAGCACCAAAGATCAAATATCCTCACAAACATCTACAAACCTCTCGATTCATGCAAATATTCATGTCAAGTACTCAAGATCTAATATTGAAACTCATCTCTCGAATTATGAATCAATATATCAAACAAGTTAAATCATTGGCCAAGTGATAAAACAAGAATAAGCTCAAAGTACTCAAATAGGCTTCAAGACAATAACTTCAACTAAGATTAAAACATTCAATAAGAGTTCAATTAATCTACTTCCAAAACCCGGAAATCACAAGATGTTTAGCTACCCATTACAAATAAACAACTCATAGACAAATTGTTCATATTCATAAGAAGCTAAAATGAAAGATTAAAGCACAAAGAATGAGAAAACTTAGGGAAATGGATAATCTCTCGATTAATCTTCAATCCTCAAGCTCCGATTCGACCCGATTCTTCTCTTGATTCTTCTTTGATGAAGTTGAGCTATTTCTTGTGTTCTTGGGTCTTTTCCGACCTTTTCTCCCTGGTGTGCGCCCCAAGAAGTGGTATTTATACCCTTTTGGAAGTCTAGTCAATTTGTTTGTCATTTTTGGAGTTTTTCGCAAGCACGCACGGGTCGTGCGCCCACGCACGGGCTACCCGTGCGCCATTTCGTAGAAAAACACCCAGTCTACTGTAGCACGCACGGGTCGTGCGCCCACGCACGGTCTACCCGTGCGCCATCCTATAGAAAACATCCGATCTGCAGAGGGCGCACGGGTCGTGCGTCCACGCACGGGTTACCCGTGCGCCACCCAAACGTCCGAATTTGCTTGCGGGGTCTTCAGAAGAGTTGTAGCCCTCTCTCTTAGCTTTCCATAGCCACTTGAATCACCTCAATATCAATTTTGTAGAGAGAGTTATGGCCAAAATACTAAACCCTGCCAGTCTTTGGAAATTCCATACGCGTTTGGATGTTCCTTGAGATAAATCTCCTTGTTGTTTGATCATCCATGCTTCTTTTGACACACGACTCATCACTATGACTCTAGACTCCACATAGTTGGCTTCCAATTGGGTGTAATCGCTCGATTCTTGATGATTCTAGGTAGCAATGCTCGTATTTGTCACAAAATCACTCCAAATATCGTTAAATTCCTACAAAACAAGCAAGCGTAATATCTTTTTCCACAAAGAGCGAATATATACCATTTCATACACGTTATTGCATGTTTACTCACCATTTTAGTCATATTTATACCTCAAAATACATGCAAAACTCACACCTATCACTCCTTCAAGAGTTCTTTTGAAATATAACCATCTTCGCATTGTAAGTCCAAGCGATAAATTGAGCTCCCCCATCATGCTCATCTCGAGTTCACCTAGTATCAACTTAGAAAAATATCTTGCACAAATATTCATTAGTAGCACCAAAAATATTCTCATAGATATGCACAAGTTTAAACAATCTTGCCCTTTTTCACAAACAAAGAGAGTAGTATCAACTTTACCTCTTGTAAAATCATTTTGCAAAAAAAAGCTAAGTCTATCATACCATACACGGGTACTTGTTTTAAACCATACAAGGCCTTAAAAACAATCATTTGGCCTAGAAAATTTTAAACCCCGGAGGTTGTTTTATATAGACTTCATCTAGAATAAAACCATTTAGAAATCCGGATTTAACATCCATTTGGTAAAGCTTGAATTTTCTTAAAACAAGAATGAACAAGTAAAATGCATATAGCTACAAAATGTGCTATGAGTGCAAATGTTACACCAAAATCAATTACCTTCTTCTTGAAAATACCTTCGAGCTACTAACCTCGCCTTTAGTTCGACCAATGTTGCCTTGGTCATCGAGTTTGTTCCTGGAATACCCTTTTGTCTTCTTCATCATAGGCATTCAATCGATCTAAGGTGTTCATAAAAGAACATTTATCCAAATATTTTGTCCTTTCTCATTATCAATAAATCTACACAACTTAACAAACTCATTAACGGCATCGCTTATATAAGCAAGAAAAATAGCCCAAGTATAATAACATGCCTTGATTGTGAATGTCAATCACAAAATGTCTTGCATAGGAAAGACGAATAAACTAGACAATATAAACCATGAAGCAATAACCACATACTATGCATACAAGAGAAATCATCAAGAGTTTAATAAGACATGCAAGTTCAAATGAGCTTAAGAAAGCCACATAAGGTCTCTTTTGAAATATGAAAATCCGATAGCATATAGTTGAGACCTCATTTAAAAGAAGTATTTGAACAAAAGTTGACAAAGTAAATATGTGCAATCAAATATCGAATAGTGCCTTTCAAAAAAATCCTCTTAATGGCACTTGTATGAAATACTATGAAAAACAAGCACATAGGCATATGGCAATACATATATCGAGTCTATAAGAGTAAGAATAACACAAGTAAACGTACCTCGATAATTTATGCCTTTTTGACAAATAATGACGCAAATGGCCATTTGTGAAAATATGTAAGTCCTACACAATTCTTAAAACAAATCTAGCACAAATCATAATGATAAAAGTGTAGGCTAAGAAATATCACAAGTAAGCTCATGCCATAGAAATCCATAAGAGATGATGACACACTTTAGTCTACAAAAATGCACAAGAGTTTTAAAAACATCATATAAGGTCTTCCTTCTTTTTAAAATATTTTAAAAGCACAAATATACATTGAAGACCTTAAAAAATAAATATTTGAAAACTCATTTTGCAATTAAGACACAAATAAAAACATGCATAGAATTAAAATAAAATGCATATTTAAATGGGAGATACGGTTTACCAATTACGCCATTTCCATGGGTTGTGTCTTTCCCATTGATGATATCTTCCCTTTGAGAAGTTACTTTGTTGATGATGACTTCTTTGATTACTCCATTTCCAAGGTTTGTTGCATTCCCATTGTTGAAGGTCTCTTCTTCTTTGAAAATCATCTTGTTGATGATGTCTTTGCCATTTCAAGGATTGTGTTGGACCTCTAGCGCTACTCGGATTGACGATCGTCCCCACAAACCAACATGAGTCTTTTCTAGTGCGCTTTGTTCTCACTCACGCGCACCCTAGGAAACTTCCCGGGGGTCACCCATCCCATGTCTACTCCGGGCCAAGCATGCTTAACCTCGTAGTTTCTATGTAGTGGGCACCGGAAAAAAAGATGCATCTGTTGGTATAGGTAGTCCAAATCATATCTTTTAAGCTATCCTTTAACTATGCAATCCAGCGCTCACGCGGGCGCGCCGCGCCTCTTTTAAAGCCTATTGCGTGCGAGAATCTTTGGACCAAATCCCAACAATCCCCCTCCCAAAGACTGCCATCTTCTTAGTTCCAATTAACCTACGCCGTCCGCCAAACTTCTTCGCCTAACGCCAACTTCTTCGCCGGTTCAAGCGCCACGTCACGCAAACCTCTCCGATTCCGGCCACCCAAAACCTACACCTTCGATTCGATGCATTTACCTCGATTCGCCACTGGCAACTTACCATTCAGTTATGGTCCACCCAAAGAACCTACACCTTCAATTCCGAGTCTATTTTACCTCGATTCAGGACATCGGCAACCTACCCTTGATTCTGGTCCACCCAAAACCTACACCTTGACTCCAAATTGTTTTACCTCGATTACGGCCATCGGCAACCTACCTTCGCTTCGATCCGTTTACCTCATCTCACGCGCCAAAGATCTCGCCCACCGCTCCTGGCAACCTCCATGCACGCAGCGTCTTCCAAGGGAATTCGAACTCGTGACTGCTTCGATACCGCTTGTTGGACCTCTAGCGCTACTCGGATTGGCGATCGTCCCCACAAACCAACATGAGTCTTTTCTAGCGCGCTTTGTCCTCACTCACGCGCACCCTAGAAACTTCCCGGGGGTCACCCATCCCATGTCTACTCCGGCCAATCACGCTTAACCTCGGAGTTTCTATGTAGTGGGCACCGAGAAAAGAAGATGCATCTGTTGGTATAGGTAGTCCAAATCATATCCTTTAAGCTATCCTTTAACTATGCAATCCAGCGCTCACGAGTTCGAATCGCGGGCGCGCCTGCGCCTCTTTTTAAAGCCCATTGCGAGAGAATCTTTGGACCAAATCCCAACAGTTGTGTTCTTCCCATTTTGATTATATCCTCTTCTTGAAATTGGCTTTGTTGAAAATAGTTTCTCCTTCTTTGATCAAATGAAACGGTCATTTGATGCCTTCTTGGCGGTATGAATTTTCTTCGATTATTATTTTGCCGAGTACCTAATATGACATTGTTTTGTGGTACCCTTATGTGTGTGGTCCTTTGGGATTAGTCTTGAGACTTTTAGGTCTCCAACAATAATTAGAGCTATTTCTAGCTCGACAAGAATTAGTCATGATGACCCTTTTTTACCGCAATAAAAACAAGTAATAATTCTAGGAGCATAATGACCAACATGCTTAGAGACTTGATTCTTTTTCATATGATTGACAACATTAAACTTATGATCAAGTTCTATTTTCGAATTATCACAATAATCAACAATTTCATCGGTACTCAAGTTGGATTTAGATAATTCATTTTTCATGCAATTAATATCCTCAACAAGAGTACTATTTTCTTTTCAAGGTTTCTAACCTTGTCAAGTGTGGTGGTGTGAGTACATGATAGTGATTTATAGGAAGTAAATAAACTATCCTTTTCATTTTTCAAAACATTGAATTCCTTTTTCAAATTTTTGTATTTAACAAGCGAGGCTTTGGAATTCATTTTGAAGTTCATCATAATCATTTTGCAAATCACTATAATCATTATCATAAGAGGTAGAAGGTTTAGAACTTACCTTGTTTTCTTCTTGAATCCCATAAGACATTTTTCGACTTCATCATCGGAATTTGTAAGAGGCTCATCCCATATTGTTGGATTTGATGTTGTATCCATTTGAGAAGTATATGCTTTTGAGTTGCTTCTTTTATTTGCATATACTTCACAGATGGCTTCTAATTTTTGTCATACTTCATGTGCCGATCGAATACCTACAACATGATCAAATTCCAAAGTGGTAAGTGAACAATGTAAAATATTAAGAGCTTTACCATTTAAGGAGATGATTCTCTTCTCTTCATCATTGAGCTCTTTGAAGCCTTTAGAGGTGTGTGGTGTGTTCTTCGTCGGAATGGATTCTCCATTGATGACGGTGTTCCAAATATCGAACCCGCAACTTTGTAAATAGCATTCCATTCTTTCTTTCCAAAATGTAAAATTTTTGGAATCAAATAGTGGTGGCTTGGTGGTGGAGGCGCTGGTAAGATGAGCTTCGTTCGTAGCCGACGATCGTTCCTCTTCACTCGCGATGTGAAACGAGCTTGCCAAAGAGTTTGGCTCTGATACCACTTGTAAGTCCAAGCGGCTACGATAATCTAGAGGGGGGTGAATAGATTATCTCCATCTTTTCGATTCCGCCCTCTTTTTCGAACCAAATGCTCAAACACAATAATAAAGGTGCGGAATGTAAACAACACACGATTTATAGAGGTTCAACCCACCTAGGGCCTAATCCTCTACCACCCCAAAAGATATCCTGGGATGGATTTCAAAAAGAAAAAAGATTTTATTAATTTACCACAAATTAATACAACACCAACTTACAACAACAACACCTTGAATAGCACCACACTCTTCTTCAACACCACTTTTGAGATTACCACAATCTCTTATTGAAGATTACCACAATCTCCAACGGCACCTTGTGAAGATTACCACAATCTTCAACCTTGAAGAATACCAAATTCTTCAACACCTCAACAAGAAAATTACCACAATCTTCTCACACCTAACACCTAGATCACCCAGTGTGTTCTTACCACAAGAACACTCACAAGGATATCTTGTGTTTGAATGACGATCACAAATTCAAGATTACAACTCGATAATTGATAATACAATAAAGTGCAAGTGTAATCAAGAATAGCCTAGACCTCAAGAATGTGAAAGTGAATAGCTAGGCAAATTACAACAAGAAATAAGACAATGTAAGAACAAGTGTATTCTTGAGTGTATCTTGTTGTGTTGTAGTTTTCTCTCTTATTGTGTTGCTTCAATTCTTCCTCTATTTATAGAAGATGTCTTGTACATGATAGGCTCCTCTTGGGGACATGAATTCTGTAAAAAAATGCAAGACAATTGAAGAAAATAGTGTTAGAAATCAATCCCACAAATTAAGAAAAAGATGTCTGGCACACGCATGATTACATTTTGTTGTCAAACTTAAGGCGACCGTCGCACACAAATAGATGTTTGAAAATGAGAATACACATTTACACAGGGGTGACCGGTCGACGTAGGGTTCGGCCGGTCGTCCGACTTCAACCGGTCGCACAACCTCAAAAACGAATGGCGACGCGTTACTTTCAATTTTTACTCCCAGTGCCGGTCTCCCTATAGGCGACCGGTCGACGGCACCGATTTGCCCTAACCATTTTCTACAAACATGTAGTTTTCTCTGTTTTCCTCAACTTTCGTGTACGGGTTGCCCTATACGGCGATCGTTGACCTCAAAACAAAAGTGTTGTCCAATTTTATATCGAAAATAGACTTCAAGAAATACTCCAAAAAAATAGTGAAAACATTTTAGACCGATCGGGAGTATTAGGACAACATTTAGAAACATTGTTTTGGTGTAAAAAAACATTAACAAAAAATCATTAAAAGTGTTGTCCAATTTTGTCGAAAATAAAACTTGAAGGAATACTCCGGAGAATATTAAAACCATTTTAAATCATTTAGGAGTATTTGGACAACCTTTAAAAACATTGTTTTGGTGTAAAAACAAAATCATCAAAATCATGATAAAACCATTTATCAAACAATTTGATAGGTGGAGCTTGTGCAAAAATAATGGCCCATTCACTTCTTCTCACCGGTTTTCGATATTCTCATCCAAACAATCTATACTGATTAGGGAAATGCGAGAAAAGAGACAATAGAACCGCCCCATATATCCACCGAGAGCATAAAGTGGAGTGCCTTTAGCATCTACACCCAATCCCTTGCTCAAATTCTCGAAAAGGAAAATGCACGTAAAGCCATTAAAAATACTCTAAGAATTGTGCTTAACCAATTAAAACCACTATTCTAAAAGACCCCGCCTAGCTCCGTTTAGTCCCCGCCTGTGTGTTAGACCCCCATTGTCCGCCTTGATATTTTTTTCGATTAGGCCCGCTTAACTCCGCCAAGTCCCGTCTAATCCCGCCCCAGGCTCCGCCTAATCGATAGGCCCCAGTCTGCCACCCCAATAGTTGTAATTCTAAGCGACTACGATAATCTAGAGGGTGAATAGACTATCTCCATCTTTTCGATTTCGCTCTCTTTTTCGAACCAAATACGCCAAGATAAGAATAAAGGTGCGGAAAGTAAACAACAACACGCGTAGATTTATAGAGCTTCACCCCACCTAGGGACTACGTGCTCTACCACCCCAAAGATATCCGGGATGGGTTTCGAAAAAGAAAAAGAATTTTATTAATTACCACAATCAATACAAATTCAACTTACAACAACACCTTGAAGAGCACCACACTCTTCTTCAACACCAACTTTGAGATTACCACAATCTCTCTTGAAGATTACCACAATCTTCAACCTTGAAAGAACACCATATTCTTCAACACCTTAAGAGCACCACACTCTTGAACTCCTATCACCTAGATCACCCAAGTGTATTCTTTCCACAAGAATACTCACAAGGATGTCTTGTGTGTTATATAAATGTTTTTATCAAGATTTTGATGATTATGTTTAAATGAGTTTTTATACCAAAATAATATTTATGAATGTTGTCCAAAATACTCCTAAATGATTTAAAATATTTTTACTAATTTTTCGAATATTTCTTAGAGTTTATTATTCGATAAAAAAATTGGACAACATATTTGATATTTTTGTGTTAATTGGTTTTTACACCAAAACAATGTTTATAAATATTGTCCAAATACTCCCAAGTGATTTAAAATATTTTTACTAATTTTTTGGAGTATTTCTTGAAGTTTATTTTTGATAAAAATCAGACAACATTTCAATTTGGAGGTCGACCGACCAAGAGTGCGTAAATGGAAACAAGAAATCAACTTGAAAAACGAGCAAGGGGACCGGTGCAGGGGCGGGGGGCCGACCGGTCGACCCCAAACTTGTACCTGGATCGCACTTATTCTCTTCAACATTCAAATTTTTCTATAGGGCAACCGGTCGCCCTGTGCAATTTTGTGAGAAAAATTGTACCGTTTGAACTCTTTGACAACAAGATTTACTTTTCATTTTTGTACAATATTTCTACATCTTGTGATCCTCTTTTTAGACAAAAGTGAAGAAGAAAGAGCCTATGTTGGGAGCTTATGTTGGTGAAGACTCTCCTATGAATAGAGGATGAATTGAAGACACAAGAAACAACACATACAAGCAAATGCACAACAAGAAATCTGCAAATTTCCAAGCTTTCATATTCAACACTCTTGTTGTATTTATAGCCTAAGTATTTCACTTTCACATCTTGAGGTCTAGGCTTTATTTCTTGATTACACTTGCACTAAAATTGTAATATTCATCATTGAGTTGTAATCTTGATTTTTGTCATCATTCAACACAAGACATCCTTGTGAGTATTCTTGTGGAAAGAATACACTTGGGTGATCTAGGTGATATGTGTTTCAAGAGTGTGGTGCTCTTGAGGTATTGAAGAATTTGGTGTTGTTCAAGGTTGAAGATTGTGGTAATCTTCACAAGGTGCCATTGGAGATTGTGGTAATCTTCAAGAGAGATTGTGGTAATATCAAAGGTGGTGTTGAAGAAGAGTGTGATGCTCTTCAGGCGTTGTAAGGTGAATTTGTATTAATTGTGGTAATTAACAAAATTCTTTTTCTTTTTGAAATCCATCCCTGATATACTTTGGGTGGTAGAGATTAGACCCTATGTGGGTTGAACTACTATAAATCGACGCGTGTTATTTACTTCCCGCACCTTTATTATTGTATTGGCTTGTTTTGTTCGAAAAAGAGGGTATAATTGAAAAGATGGAGATAATCTATTCACCCCCTCTAGATTATCGTAGCGCTGACTTACATTGTGTTGAATGATGACCAAAGTCAAGATTACTACTCAATAATGAATATTACAATTTGAGTACAAATGTAATCAAGAAATGAAAGTCTAGACCTCAAGATGTGAAAGTGATAAGCTAGGAAAATTACAACAAGAATGATAACAATGAAGAGCTAAAGACTTTGCTTTAATGTATCTTGTTGTGTTGTATCTCAATTGTTGTATTGGTTGCTCCAAAACTTCCTCTATTTATAGGATATGATTGATCATGTATAGGCTCCTCTTGGGATTGAAAATCTACAGAAAAATACAATTAAAATCAAGAATATAGTTGTTAGAAATCAATCCCTCAAATTAAGGAAAGTTGGTCTGCACTGTGATCAAATTTCTTTGTCAAAACCTTAGGGCGACCGGTCCGCAAGATCAAACGAAAATGAAGAACACGGGAAAAATTCTACAGGGTGACCGGTCAAGGGTGCTCGACCGGCCTGTGGGGTGCGACTGTCGTTGGCCCCATGTTGGACCGGTCCCCTTACCACATTTCAAGAAAGAGAGTTCGTTTGAGAAACTCTTTACCCAGGCACCGATCGACGCTTAGGTCGACCGGTCGACCTCCCACAAAATATTCTGTCTCATTTTCTGTTTCAAAAACTCAACTCAGTGTACAAAGTTGCCCTATAGGGCGACCGGTTGACCTCAAAACAAAAGTGTTGTCCAATTTTATATCGAAAATAAACTTCAAGAAATACTCCGAAAAATAGTAAAAATATTTTAGACCGATCGGGAGTATTAGGACAACATTTAGAAATATTGTTTAGATGTAAAAACCCATTAACACAAAATCATTAAAAGTGTTATCCAATTTTGTCGAAAATAAACTTGAAGAAATACTCCAATAAATAGTAAAAATATTTTAAATCATTTAGGAGTATTTGGACAACATTTAACAACATTGTTTTGGTGTAAAAACAAAATCATCAAAATCATATATCAAACAATCTCCCCCTTTTTGATGATTACAAACCAAAACAATTTTAGAAATAATGAGAGGTCGAATTTTAAAAACAAAACCGATTTTCCTAAAAATATCTAACCGTTTAGAAACGACCATTTGTCCAAAATAAAAGAGCAACTAAGTAAGGAAGTAAATATTATCAAAATATAAGTACAAGCTCCCCTATCAACAAGCACGTAAAGAAACAATCAACCAAAAGCTAAAAGCTTAGCTTTTACACAAAGAGCTTAAGAATCAAGAGCTCATAAGCTCCCCTCACAACAAAACATCATTAGACATATCAATAAGTTCACAATACAATAAATGAACTAAGTAGCTCTACAACTTTTGGCTTTTAGAAGCCATAGCTTATAGCTTCTTTCACGAGCTTATAATAGTTTTTATGAGCTAATGAGCTTATAACATATTTCTCCCCTTTGGAAACATCAAAAGAATGTTAGCACGATAGAAACATCATGAATTCATATCAAAGTGCGCATTTTATCGAGCTATATGATCATAGAAGCTTATAATTCCGAAAGTAAAGGAGAAAGTTGAGTGAAAGACTTGTAAGAACTTGAAAAGCTCATTTAAGTTGCAAAACATGATCTCTATAAAAATACAATACATTTGAAAATTGAGAGAATCATGTAAGTGGTGATTTTTCCTTAGAAATATTTTATCGAACACTTGGCGGGCATCAAGTATAAAAGGAAATGTGTAGCCCTTTGAAAAATTTGCCAAGACAATATATCATCACTATATTGAACAACACATCATTCAACCAATATATCAATAAAGAGACATATTCTCAAGGGTTCAACCCAATTGAGATAAATTTAACCAAGTAAATTATCAAGGCATTACAAATGCCAACAAGAGAAAGAAGCATTTTTACATCAAGTACTTCAACCTTTCAACCAAGATATCAAACAATGCATAAATTAGAGTATTTTTACCATTAAATACTCCATCAAGACAATAACCAAAAGCAACCAAAAGCTACTAGCATACTTGCTAGTTCATCCCCTTTAAAAAAAACAACAAGCAAATATCATTAGAGCAATAGAGTTGTACATAATAGTTCATTACAAAATGAAAGAAATGACATGAAAATTAAAGGAAGAAAAGAGATAAGGGCGTCATTCTTCATCGGATGAAAAACAAGCATGCGGGATGAGATCCTTGATGAATTTCTTCAATTTACCCATCGACTTTTCAATCTAGAGTTCTCTTGACTCAACGCATCATATCGAGTATTTTGAGTGACTCTATATTCATCAAATTGGGTTTGAATGTAACCCCAAGATGGTTGAGCACCGGTATTACCCTCCGGATTGCTTGGTCCATCACCCGCCGCCAATCTTTTGGCTTTGACATCATCAAAAAAAAATCGTTTGGATTTTGGGATGTAGAACCTCGCTTCTTCCTTTTGCCATTTAGTGGACGAATGGTCATATTTTTTTGCATGTGGACCACTTGTGAAATGTTGTCAATGTCGAAATCATTTTGAAACATCTCCGAATTACACTCCGATGAGGGTAAGCCCAAGTGTATTAGAAACTTGCTAATCTAATTCCCCATGACAAACTTCTTCGTCCCTTGAGTGATTGATTCAATGATGCACTTTGAATGAGGATTGCACCAAAATTAAGTGGTTCCCTTCTACCAATTTTATATGTCAAAAAAATCCATATTGCTAGGCATTTTTCCCGCTTTTCCACAAATGCAATATGCGACAATGATAGGGATGATTCTATGTTCAAGAGACATGGCCAATAACGAATATTGTGGCCAAACGCGCCAAAAAGGTCTTAACCTCTTCCATAGTAACACCCAACATATCAATATTCCAATTAGAACGCCCAAAGTAGTCCCAACCACCCTCTTGCACATGCAATAATCTACAAATATCATCCGGAGTCCATAAAAATGATGACCCCTCACAAACGAATTCAATGCAATCGGCTTCCTTTGAGCATCATACTCAACCCATAAATTAGCATAAAAGTGCAAAATAACATCATCATCATACGACACGTAGGGATGCTCCCACAAGTGCATCCATCCTTGTTCTTAAAAGAATCCACGTATAGTCGGATATTCATTCAAAAAGGAACAAACCGACAAATTTTCGTACGAGCAATAGATTTAGCACCCAAGTTCAAATTCTAAAAATACCACTCCGCATATTTATTTATAAAATCTAAAGCATTCACGGAGCGAGGAGCTTGAGATATAAGAGATTTCTTACTTCTTGCCCAACGACAATTGTCGAGCGAAATCCTCCCGCGAAGCTCGGCGATTTGAGGCCGAGAAAGTGGAGGGTTTTGAACATCTTCATGTTCTTGAGCTACATTACGTTGGGTAGCTCGAATATCCCGTTGTTCGGCTTCCTCTTGCCGATTTATCGAAGAACCCTCTCCGCTTTTTCTTCGCTTGGGATTGGGATTACGATCGGTAGAATTTCTTAGAGGTGCCATAGAAGTGAGATTCTTGCAAAATAGAGTAGATTAGCAAAAGAAATCACAAGAATTAGTGAAGATTTGAGGATTTTAGAAGAAGGGAAAATTTTCGTTGATAAGGGTTTTGAAAGGGATGAAATTTTGTTCTCATCAAAAATGAAACAGACGAGATTTTAAGAAGTAAAATTGTCTTTGGGCGGCCAGGTCGGAGGTGGGTGCGACCGGTCGACATGCGGGCGATCGGTCGGCCCTTCCTTGACCGTCCCAAGCAATTTTCCATTTTTCGAATTTTCCAAAATTCGATTTTTACCCCAAAAGTTTAAAAAAAACTGAAAAATGATAATTATGGACTATATCCAACATATACGAGTCAAGACTCGAATAAAAACGAGATTTTACGAGTAGTCCCCTCTTTAAAAAAAAAAAAAAAAATTGACAAAATCATTTAATGGCACTTAGGGAAAACAATGATTTGAGAACAAAGTGCATGATGAAAAACATCGAGTACAAAAAATATACGAGTGAGCGTGCCTTGATAGTTTAAGGTCCTCTTGACACATTATATTTCCTACATAATTCTTAAATAAGTTTTGCACAAATCAACATGATACAAGTATAGGAAAAAACAAATAGGATATATCATAAATGTGTTTATGTTATATAAAACCATAAGGGATAATAAAAGCACCTTAGTCTATGTAAATGCACAAGAGTTTTGAAAACACCATCATACAAGGTCTCCTTTTTCAAAATATTTAAAAATACAAATATATATTGAAGACCTTAATTTTAAGAAATATATTTTTGAAAACTTATTTCACAAATAAAAACATGCATAATAACAAAATAAAATGCATATTTAAATGGGGAGATACAGTTTACCAATTTTGCCATTTCCATGGTTGTGCTGTTTCCATTGTTGATGATATCTTCTCATTTGAAAATCATCTTGTTGATGATAGCTTGTCCAATTGCTCCATTTCCAAGGATTGTGTCCTTCCCATTGTTGATAGTGTTTCCTTCTTGGAAATTCATTTTGGTGATGTCTTCTCCTTTGATCAAATGAAATGGGCATTTGATGTCTTCTTGGTAGTATGAATTTTCCTTGATTCCGCCGGTACCTAATATGACATTGCTTTGTGGTACCCTCAAATGTTTGGGTCCTTTGGGATTAGCTTTGAGACTTTTAGGTCTCCAACAATAATTAGAGCTATTTCTAGCCCGACAAGTATTTACCGTATGACCCTTTTTACCACAATAAAAGCATGTAATAATTCTAGAAGTGTAATGACCAACATGCTTAGAGACTTGATTATTTTTCATATGATTAACAAAATTAGGCTTATGATCAAGTCCTTGTTTCAATTTATCACAACTATGAACATCAACAATATCGGTCATTTTATCGGTACTCAAGTTGGATTTTGATAAATCCTTTTTCATGCAATTAATATCCTCAACAAGAGTACTATTTTCTTTTTCAAGGTTTCTAACATTGTCAAGTGTGGTGGTGTGAGCACATGATAGTGATTCATGGGAAGTAAATAAACTATCATTTTCATTTTTCAAAACATTGAATTCCTTTTTCAAATTTTTGTATTTAACAAGTAAGCTTTGGTATTCATTTTGAAGCTCATCATAATCATTTTGCAAATAACTATACTTATTTTGCAATTCATTGTCATAAGAAGTAGATGGTTTAGAAATTACCTCGTTTTCTTGAAGCCCATAAGACAATGTTCAACTTCTTCATAGTTGGAAGTTGTAAGAGACTTGTTCCTTGGTTTGTATCCTCTTGAGAAGTAGATGCTTTTGAGTTGCTTCTTTCATTAGCATATACTTCATAGATAGCTTCTAATTTTGCCATACTCCATGTGCCGATCGAATTCCTACAATATGATCTAATTCCAAAATAGTAAGTGAACAATAAAAAATATTAAGAGCTTTACCATTTAAGGAGATGATTTTCTTCTCTTCATCATTGAGCTCTTTGAGGCCTTTGGAGGTGTGTGGTGTGTCCATCATTGGAATGGATTCTCCATTGACGACCGTGTTCCAAATATCGATCCCGCAACCTTATAGATAGCATTCCATTCTTTTGTTCCAAAATGTATAATTTTTGGAATCAAATAGTGGTGGCTTGGTGGTGGAGGCGTCGGTAAGGTAGACTTCATTCGTAGCCGGTGATCGTTCCTCTTTACTCGCGATGTGAAACGAGCTTGCCAAAGAGTTTGGCTCCGATACCACTTGTAAGTCTAAGCGGCTACGATAATCTAGAGAGGGGTGAATAGATTATCTCAATCTTTTCGATTTCACCCTCTTTTTCGAACCAAATACGCCAAGACAAGAATAAAGGTACGGTAAGTAAACAACGCGCGTCGATTTATAGAGCTTCACCCTACCTAGGGACTACGTGCTCTACCACCCCAAAGATATCCAGGATGGGTTTCGAAAAAGAAAAAGAATTTTATTAATTACCACAATTAATACAAATTCAACTTACAATAACACCTTGAAGAGCACCACACTCTTCTTCAACACCAACTTTGAGATTACCACAATCTCTCTTGAAGATTAACACAATCTCCAACGGTACCTTGTGAAGTTTACCACAATCTTCAACCTTGAAGAACACCAAATTCTTCAACACCTTAAGAGCACCACACTCTTGAACTCCTATCACCTAGATCACCCAAGTGTATTCTTTCCAAAAGAATACTCACAAGGATGTCTTGTGTTGAATGATGACCAAAGTCAAGATTACTACTCAATAATGAATATTACAATTTGAGTACAAATGTAATCAAGAAATGAAAGCCTAGACCTCAAGATGTGAAAGTGATAAGCTAGGAAAATTACAACAAGAATGATAACAATGAAGAGCTAAAGACTTTGCTTTAATGTATCTTGTTGTGTTGTATCTCAATTGTTGTATTGGTTGCTCCAAAACTTCCTCTATTTATAGGAGATGATTGATCATGTATAGGCTCCTCTTGGGATTGAAAATCTACAGAAAAATACAATTAAAATCAAGAATATAGTTGTTAGAAATCAATCCCACAAATTAAGGAAAGTTGGTCTCCACTTGCACAATCGAATTTTTCATCAAAACCTTAGGGCGACCGGTCGCGCACTAAAACGAAAATGAAGAACACAACAAAAATTCTACAAGGTGACCGGTCCAAGGGTGCTCGGCCGTCGCCCAAGGGTGCGACCGGTTGGCCCCATGTTGGGCCGGTCCCCCCTTACCACATTTCAAGAAACAGAGAGTTACTTTTGAGAAACTCTTTACCCAGGCACCGTCGACGCTTAGGTCGACCGATCGACCTCCCACAAAATATTCCCGTCTCATTTTCTGTTTCAAAAACTCAACTCAGTGTACAGGTTGCCCTATAGAGGGCGACCGGTTGACCTCAAAACAAAAGTGTTGTCCAATTTTATATCGAAAATAAACTTCAAGAAATACTTGAAAAATAGTAAAAATATTTTAGACCGATCGGGAGTATTAGGACAACATTTGGAAATATTGTTTTGATGTAAAAACCCATTAACACAAAATCATTAAAAGTGTTGTCCAATTTTGTCGAAAATGAACTTGAAGAAATACTCCGAATATTTAGTGAAAAACATTTAAATCATTTAGGAGTATTTGGACAACATTTAACAACATTGTTTTGGTATAAAAAATAAAATCATCAAAATCATATATCAAACAATAGCGCCTAGCGCTTTTTAGAACACTCGATTAAAACCAATGAAATCTCATATCTAAAAGAGATACCAACAGTATACTTACGATAACAGTATATATAATGCAATTGGTTGCTGTGTATTACCAACAGGGTTTGAACATAACATGCAAATCTTGAAACACTATGCAACCTTTGTTTGAGTTTTCACTGAAACTATCGTAAGTCAAAAAACCATCCTCAAGAAACACTATGAAACTATCGTAAGTCAACATATGCAAAACCATCCTCAAGAAAAGTCAAAAGAAGCTAACAATGGTAAAAAGTGGCACATGTTTCAATATTCAAATCAAAGGCCATATAACTTATGAAACAAACGAAAGCATAATGCTAACCTCAGTTTGAGTTTTCACTGAAATTAGGAGGAAAAACTTTGGAATGTCCTTCTGCCTCATCTTTGTTATCCAACACTTTCTCATAATTTAATCCATCCATAAATTGATATCACCCCAAATTGGATAGGTTGCAAAAATTGTGAAGCTATTCGTGGGCTAGATTTAAGAAGCAGTTACAACCAAACTTCCTCCGCGCGGTGACTTGTCCTCGCTGCCGCCGCACGCCGTTCCACGATTTGAACTCTGTCAGGTCGACGTAACCGTCTCCCTCGTGGTCCAACTCTGACATCATACGCGCAAATCTCCTCGGCGGAGGTTTCGGAGTTGAGGCCGTTGAATACGGCGCCAAGCTCTGCCGACGAGATTTTTCCGTTGGTGTCGAACTTGCTCAATACCTTCTCTACTTCATCGTTATCAGATTTTGTTTTTTTTTTTTTCCGAACTCCAAGATAAATCCTTAAGATTGTTGGAAATTTTGGTGAAGTTCGAAAAGTTGAAGGGAAACAAAAAGATTAATTCCCGAGGCGTGCGAAGATTAGCACTATCCTTGAGGATTTATTTCGATAATCCCCCAGGATTCAACAGATTTAGAACGACAAAGATTATATTTTGAAACCCAGAAAAGAATAAAATAGAGAAGGAGTGTATATTTTTCTCTCTAAATTTGTTCACGTCTTCAGCAAAAGGAGTTATTATTTATAAGCTTAAGCCCCAAATAACAGATAGAGAATAGGATGGCTGAAAAATCGGATAAGACTAATAAGTCTTGTTAGTCCAACCGATTTGTTACAAAAAGTTAGGGAGATTGTTATCAAATGTGATGCACGTTTTTATTAGTCCAAATAATAGGAACAATAGGATAAGGAAGAAGACATGGTCAATTAGGATAAGCTATGTTAGACTAAATAAAAATAAAAATAAATATGAAGTGGGATAGAAAATCTTTTAAAACACTTCTTTTATACAACAAGTTGTGTGGGATCGAGAACGAATCATATGGCACCTCAATGCTATTATCAGTTTGATCATAATTTTCAAGAACTAGTACTTATAAGTTTCAAAGTTTCTCTCAGTCACCACATTGCCCTCCCCCTCATACAAATTTCAATTAATTTAAGGGGAATGTTGCACACACTCAGGTTGAGGATGTTTTCCCCAATCAGTTTTGTACAGGTTTTGGCCATGAGGAATGGCATCCGGTGCTACTAATCATATATATCACAGCTGATACTCAAAATTTGATTGTTCATGCTCCTTATAATGGCAATGAACATGTTAAAATGGGAAATGGTAAAAGGATTATGCATTCATCACGTTGGCTCTTCTTCTTTTCCTTCTCCTTATTTTTCTAACCACACTCTTATTCTCACACAAATTCTTCACGTTTCTCATAATACAAATAGGCCATGATTCCATAAATGCCGGTTTCGGTTGCAAAACCGTCGGTTTCGGTTCCTCATTAGGAGGAATCGAACGAATCGAACCGCAGATGTCAACCGAACCGACAAGCAGTTCGGTTCTGTTTGAAACCCTAGGTTCCTCTATGGTTCCGTTCGATTTTAATCGAATCGTTTGTTTATCTTTAAATTATTTTTTTATTTTTTAAAAATAGTTTATCAATTTCGATTACAAAAGATAGGGAAAAAGTAAGAAAAAGACTTGGACTTAATATTTCATTAAGTTTTATATTTAATATTATAACAATATTAAACTGTTTATATATGTTATTAGAGTATAGACGAATCAAAGTTCCACTACAATAAATTACAAAAATTTGGGACGTTTTCTTTTGGGACGCAATTGAAATCGTCTCAATTAATTTCCTTTTAGCGACATAATTTTAACATCGCCTCAAATTAAGTGCAAATATTTTCATCCATCTCATTTCGTTCTAGTAATTCTCTTGGTGACAAAAAGAATAATTAAAGACAATTTTTTATGTCCGAAAAATTACTTGATTAGGGACATTTAAAATTCGTCTTTAAAGGGTCTAAATAATGCTACTTGTGATATTTTTTTCATATATGTTGCAAAAGAATTTAGTATTTGATTTTCTAGTAATGTTATAGAAAAGACTCAAAAGGCACATTTTTATAAAATTTTAAAATATTTTTCTTTCTTAAATTTGGCATTTTTATTACAAATATATTTTTAAAGAATTTCTGAAAAAAATAAAGAGTTAAGGAAATCAAAATATTGTGACATAACAAATAAAATAGTCATAAAAGGAAAATTCAATGCGAGACATTTTGGTACGTCCTATTTTTTCCCGAAACCCGCCTTTTTCTCTGTTTCATTCCCACCACCTACTCTCTCTCTCTCTCTCTCTCTCTCTCTCTCTCTCTCTCTCTCTCTCTCTCAACACGATTCTCGTTCTCATTTCTCACCCTCTCTCTCTCTCAACACCCAAGAAACTTTCTCCGCCATGGAAGTTCGGTTGAAGAATTTGATTTTTATGCGGCGAAGGTGATTGACTTGTATTTTGCATGTATTTTGGACTTAATATTGGCTAGAATGTGTTGATATGCATGCATTTCATGAGTAAATGGGGTTTAATCTGTTTTATGGAAAAGGATTACGCTTTGCTCGTTTTGTAGGAATTTATCTATAATTGTAGCATTTTGGCAACAATTCGGGCATTGCAACCATGCCAATACTTGACATGTTAGACGAAGTTTGGAGTCAAATCAGAAGGCTCAATCCAGTTTCTAAGGTCTTTCTCCTCTCTCGCTCTCTTAGCTTTTTAATTTTTTGTTTTAGAACAACCTCTCGAATTTGGGGGTGAATTTACGGGGTGTCCCCAACCATAAAATTTTATGTAATTTAATGGAATTTAGAATTCCATAACATTCCATATGTCCTAAATTTGGACTTTTATGGAATCCATTAAATCTTGAGGTACTCAACTTGGATTTTAATGGATTCCACGAAAATCCAAGATATCTCAAACATTCAAAGAATACCATGGAATTCTTTTATAAATGGATTTTGGTGGATTCTAGTGGAATTATAAGCTAGATTTATGAAGGATAAATTCTCACCTTCCCCCTCGGAATTCAAATTCCATTTTCAATAAAAATAATAAAAAAATTGGCTATGGTATAAATAGAAAAAATTACATATTTTTCTCTCATGTACATTTCCCCACGTATCGTCTTATAATTTCAACAATTCAACACGTTCTACCTCAATTTTGTGAATAATTACAAAGAGAGTAACTAGAGTTGATGAATCATTGTTGATAAATTTTTATTCATTCATCTTGTTAGACACATTGTTTTTGTGTTAGAAAATGTGGTTTTGAAATTATCTGGTAAGATTTTGATTATCAATGTTGTTGTTGTTGTTGTTTGTTGAATAAATATTTTAAAAATAATTGTTTGTGGAACTATTCTAAATTTTGATAATTTTAAATTATATTTTTGCAAAGTTTATGAAACTTCTTTCTTTTTTAATAATGATTTTCTTTTAATATTTATATTTTATATTTTTAATGATTATGATGTTATGCTACAAGTTTCATAAAAAAATTAATTATACTTTTTATAACTTCCAATAAATTCCACTAAAATCTACATAATTCCTTAGTATAAAATTCCATTAGAATCTCATGGAATCCATATGGAATCCATAGAATTCTCTTAAAATCTATAAAATTCCATAACTTAAAAAATCATTGAAAGTCCATGTTGGGGACACCCTCCTTAGTCTCTATTTTTTTCAGTTATTGTGACTAATTATAGAATGACAAAGAAAGAGGAGTAAGATGCATGGATTTATTTTTGTAATTCTAGATTGTATTGTGTTGTTTGTGATTTAGGGAAATGAAATTTTGAGTTGTTTTGATGTGAGAATTATGGTAATATGTGTCAATTGATCTTTTTAGTGGAATTTTGGATTTTATTGTGTGATCTCTGTGATTTTATTCTTCTTAAGCCAAAAACATGCACTCAAAGATTTAGCTTCGCTGATATAAGCCTTTTTCCAAAGATGTTTGAGAAGTTTGCTTTGATAAGAAAGACCAGATCCATAGACATGTCAAACTGAGCCCCGAACGGCACCATTAACTTGTTGTGCTCGACCCAGTCCAAAATTAGTTGGGCAGTTAAAATTCTTTTTCTGGCCCTTACATAATGGCGTTTCATATCCATAATCCATACTATAGTAAATTCATGTCTTGGATATGTTAATAAATGTTCTCTTTTGCCATTCACAGCTTTCATTCTTGTTTATTCTCTTTGGTTTTAATTTCGTTAATTTTATTTTATGAAGTTTTAGTCATGTGGTGCTTAGTTACAAATTTGGGATGATTGTTTGATATAGTTACTAGATATATGCATTGTGACTTTGCACATTAGCTTTTACATGTGGTTTTTAATTTGTGATTTTCGAGATGACGCATGCAATTGCAGGACTTTGTTGGATTTGATTATTTTTAAAATATTTGTCAGATTTCCCTGCTCATCATTTTTGGTGTGATGCTTCCAATGTAATTTTCGTTTTTGCAACTATGCACATAAGAGATAAGCAAGGTTATTTCAAGAATGGCAGCATTCAATCAGAGCTCTCACCTCACAATAAATCACATACATACCAGATGCAATTCCCATCATTTTTTGGAATCAATATTAATTAATATACAATGGTCAATTGATAAGGAAAAAGAAATAACTCTGCAAAATGAAGGATGCTTTCAGACTCTGTTCTTGTGGGTGTTTTAAAAATGATCCCAAATATTGGTACTCCTTCAAGTTAAAGATTAGGAATTTTGTATTGTACCTAAAACTGTGGGTAAACCAGGTGTCCATGATCTTAGATTAATGTTGTTACCATATAAATTGATATAGCTTTAAGTCTAATTAATAATTAGTGAAGTAAATCCAATACTATATATGGAGGCTGCACAGAGAATTAAATAGAATAAGATTTATAACTAATACTAACACTTGGATGTAGCTTTGAAGGTAGGATATATATCGAATATTAATTCCACCATTTGCATTTTTATATAGCCTTTTTGCATTTGAGTCAAAAAGGAAGCTGCACACTATGCATAATACAATCAAAAAGCAATCTCACCTTGGCATGACCTTTGCTTAATTATCAACTACTAAAATAAATTATGCCAAGACTGACTAATGTAGGTTTACAAATGGCTGAGTCCATCATTTTTGTGATTTTTTACTGTTAAGCCTGCAATATCCAATCACTTCTTCTTAAGCACATACTAACAAGAATATTATATTAAAAAGAATATTTCTAATAGGTATGGTGCTCTCTGTTGCATTATGACTCATTGAGCAGAGAAGCCTCCATTTGTTAGTCCTCTAGACTAGCCTCTTTCACAAAATCATGGGCAATTAACACAAATGCCTCTGAGAAATTAGTCCACATCTCTCTCTCTCAAGCATAATTGCCTGAACCTCTAAGCAGTATACAAATTACGGAACAACACCCGAATCAAAATATTTCAGACTTGTCGCATCACTTGAGGTTCAGCATAAACTTGACCTTCATCTCTGGACCTTGCATTTTTCATAAGTTTTAGCTACATATGCTCAGATTATATATAAGCTGGTCATTTTTCTATTCTAAAGCTCCTATGTTTTTTTTGGAGTGCAAGATAAGCTTGTTGAGATGAATAATTGTTTCAATAGTTTGCAAGAAGATAACAGTAGTAAAGGTGTTCACAATGTCTTTCAATTTACCCAAGAGGGCTTTGATAAGTTGTTGAGAGAAGCACAACAAGAATTATATCCAGGTTGTTCAACCTCAACATTATCGACTGTTGTCAACTTGGTACACATGAAGGTATATAGTAAGTGGAGCAATAAGTCTTTTGACATGTTAAACTTTTGAAAACTATATTGCCTAAAGGCGACAGAGTTCCAAAGTCGCATTACGACGCCGAAGTCTATGTTGCGAGAGTTGGGTTTAGGGTATCTATTCATTCATGCTTGCAAATATGATTGGGCCCTTTTTTGGAAGGAGTTTGAAGGTTACGAGCGAAAGTGCCATATTTGTGGTACGTCGAGGTGGAAAGTTAATGATGGGAAAGGTAAGAAGATCCCCCATAAAGTTTTACGCTACTTTCCTTTAAAACCGAGGTTGCAAAGATTGTTTATGTCCAAGAAAATAACTTTAGATATGAGGTGGCATAAAGAGAAATGGATTAATGATGACAACACAATGCAACATCCAGTTGATTCTAAAACATGGAAATATCTAGACAATGAATTTGCATGGTTTGCTAAAGGTTATCGCAATATAAGACTTGGATTAACAACGATGGTTTTAATCCGTTTGGTCATATGAGCAACTCTTATAGCATGTGGCCGGTGATCCTAATTCCATACAAGTTACCACCTTGGAAGTGTATGAAAGAGCCATTTTTCATGTTGTCTTTGCTTATTCATGGGCCTAACTCCCCCGCAAAAGACATTGATGTGTATTTGCAACCATTAGTTAATGAACTTTGGAAAGATGGAGTGTAGACTTATGATGCTTTTTCTCGAGAACATTTTTCGGATGCATGCGGCTATTTTATGGACGATAAACGATTTCCCGGCTTATGGTAAATTGTCTCGATGGAGTACCAAAGGTTACAAGGCATGCCCCGCTTGTAACCACCAAACAAATTCACTAAAGTTGAGAATTAAAATATGCTTCTTTGGGATCATCGACGATACTTGCCTCATGATCATAAATGGCGAAAAAGCAAAAAGCTTAATGTACAACAGAGCATAGACCACAACCCATGGATTTATCTGGAGATGATTTGTTGCAACAATTGACCCATCTTAAAGATGTCATACCTGGAAAACATCCTAATAACAAGAAAAGGAAGCGAACCTTAGAAGAATTGAATTGGACCAACAAAAGTATTTTGCTCAACTTGCCTTATTGGAAACACTTGTTGTTGAGACATAATTTGGATGTCATGCATATTGAAAAAAACATATGTGATAGTATATTGGTGACTTTAATGGATATTGAAGGAAAACATATGATACTATAAAGGCCAGGCAAGATCTAGAAGATCTCAACATAAGAAATGAATTGCACTTGAAGAAAAGAGATGATGGAAATTACATTGTATCTTGTCCGCTTGTTATACAATGTCAAAGGAAGCAAGGCAAGACTTTTGTGAATTTTTGAAGTCAAGTGAGACTTTTGTGAATTTCCAGATGGCTATGCTTCAAACATTTCACGTTGTGCTAATGTAATCGATGGTAAGATTCATGGACTAAAAAGCCACGATTGCCATGTCCTTTTGCTACGGTTACTTCCTATCGGTGTTCGTGGATGCTTGCATAAAGATGTCTCAACTGTATTGGCTAAATTAGGTGACTTCTTCCAACGATTGTGTTGTAAAACTTTGAGGTTAGATGAAATTGAAAAGATGGAAAAAGACATTGTATTGATATTGTATAAGCTTGAGATGATTTTTCCTCATGTTTTCTTTGACGGGATGGTGCATTTGGCAATTCACTTGCCTACTGAAGCCAAGCTTTGTGGTCCATTCACGTTCGATGGATGTTCCTTATTGAAAGGTAATATCATTCATTGTTATAAATTTTACTTTAGAAGTTGTGGGTTACAGGAACACCCCGATTTAAAATGATATGTTGCCATCTTTTATAGGTTCTTGGGCTCTCTTAAGCGGTTTGTGAGTAATAAAGCTCGTCCCGAGGGTGTTCTTGAAGTCCATCCGCAAGGAAAATTATTGATGTTGTCGAGTCCTCGAAGAAAAAGATATTAGACTCTTTTGTTGAATCTTAGGTGACAAGTACGAATATTTTTGCCAAGCATGAGCTTTGTTAAACTCTTTTTGCCTTGTAGCAACAATGTTATTTCATTTCATTTTGAATATATATTCAAGAATGAAATTATATTTTGAATGAATGAACTTATATTGATGTTTATTTCTTATTTTTAAGAAATTTTTGTTCATATATTCTACGAGTTTATTGTACGACTAGTGACTCATTTTGGCGGGGCACAAAAAAAAAAAAAAAAAAAAGTTCTTTAGAGGCGAAAATAAATGTCCCTAAAAAAGCCAAATATATAGACAAATATGAAAATGTCACTAAATAATGCTTTTAGAGACGAAAATAATAGTCTCTATAACTATTAAATTTTAAAAATATATTCTTTAGGGACGAAAAATAATGTCCCAAAAAGTTATTTGTGGCGGAAATAAGATGCCACTATACTACTTACTTTTAGAGACGAACAATAGGACATCGCTAAATGAGCTCTTTGGAGACAAAATAATTTGTCATAAATTGTAAAATGGTGTCGACCATATGAAAACAAGCGACGTTCTCATTTCGTCTCGTAAGCCAAATTAACCTTTAGAGACATTTTGCTTATTTTATCGCCGATGACTTTTAGCGATGATATATTGCGACATCGCTTGCGATGTTTTATTTTTGTCTCAAATTACGTTTTGTGACGTTTTTGGCACTTTTAGTGATATTTTTATTTCGTCCCAAATTCTAAATTTTCTTGTAGTGTTCACATAGTTAAAACTTACATATTTGGTTTAAAACGTGCTCATATAGCTACGAATATAAACACAAACATACAATAAACATTTGACATTTCTCTCGAACATATTTTAACTAAAAACATAAAAATCGTTGGTTTGTAACCTTGAAAGTGGCGTTTTAATTGTCGGTTCCACCATGGTTCTACATACTGCGGTTCTAACCGACGATTAAAATCACCGGTTCTCTACGATTTTTGAGACCAAGGAACGAATACATGGTTTCGGTTTTGGGACCGTTGACCGGTCAACGGCCTCAAGAACGATTGATCATGGTTTCGGTTCCCGATTTGGAACCCGGTTTCGATTCCATTTGGCCACCCCTAATTACAAAAATCTTCTTAGTATATCCCAATTTTCAAGAGACAATAATGTGTATTTCCAGTTCATCCTGACTCATGATCTGTCTTGTGAAGGACTTCATCACTCATGCACTTCTACTCAGATATAGGAGTGAGCGACACAACTCGATCGAGACCGTCAAAAATGGCACGTAAACAAAGCAAAAACATTAGTCCTATATTTCAAGAAGCGAGAAAATCCAACAAAATAGAATCATGTTCATCGATCGCGAATAACACCACAAGAACTTGACATTCATGGGTTACCGTGTGAGGCGCCGTACATTGAGCTTCATATATCCATCCCACATCTGGAAGGGAACGAGCCACAGCATGCAATCTCACATTTCCGAGAAATATTTAACGCCATTGTAAGTAAAAGGTAGTCCGAGAAAAATTATTCAATCTGAAAATTTTCTTGAATAACTTTATTCTCTCTCGCCAAATTAATAAGTCACCAAATCAGTAATGAGATAGCATTTTATTATCAATATATGCATGTTGAGCATATATATTATATTTTAAACATAATTTAACAGAATATTTTATATATATAATTTAATGTTGCAATATAAAATACAAGAAAGAAGAAAATGCATTAAAATAAAGAATTCAGATTAACGGTTTTGTAGGATGAATTAAATTTATGGATTTTTGGCGAAGAAGTTCTATTTATGTTTTGGTCCTGAATTGGGCATGCACCTACCACGAACCAGATGAAAAGTCACACATTGGAGTGGTAGGTGTAGGAAGGAAAAACAGCAATTTTTACAAGCGGACAAATTCACCAATCAAATCAAACATAGAGGTACGTACGTGGAGACATGCAACATGTTGTAATTGCTTTCCTAATTTTCCAATATATTCCTCAGTATAATTATATACATTCATGCACATGTATGCATCTTTAATTGAATTTTGACAAGACAATATATTCCTGTGAATTGGATACGAGTCAATGAAATACATTTAAAAAAATTATTTTAGAAAACAAGGCGAGATTTAGTTAGTAAAATTAGAAGAACAATTAATAATATTGAATGAAAAATTTAAAATAAAAAAGTAAAAAGATTTATATGAGACTAATCGAATTAGAGTATTGCTTATTTAAAATATCTTATAAGCTCCTACATTAGTAAAATATTTTTAGAACTTATAAAATGCATATGAAATCTTATTTTAAAAATAATATTTTCAAATATTTGCATAATATAAAATGACAGAAAATTTAAGATGGTAGTAACCGCTCTTTTTTAATTAAAAATTTATCAGAATTAAATAGTTTGTTAAAATAAGATCTTATAGTACTAAAAATAAATTTGGGCTAGCCTATTTGTTTTAGGAGTTTATAAACTTTCATCAACTTTTCTTTTATATTATTGATTTTATAATCTCTTCTAATAACTTGTAAAGTACTTCTCGAAAGTTAATAAGCTCTTAATTATAAGCTGTATACTTAAGATGTTCCAAAAAAAAAAAACACATATGTTTAATAAAACACCTTCTTCTTTTAAGAGCTAAATATGCTCTGCTGATTTGGGGTATTATCTGTCTGTTTTAAAACTCTCTTAGTAGTATATATATTATATAACATAATATTAATTGATCTAATAATACATGATAAAGTAATAACTACTATATTTTAGAAAATAAATGACGTGGATATAGGTTTTTTGGTTTTTGACAAAATTTAAAGTAGAACATTTTACCAAATATTTTTTAGAGAGACCTTATATAAAATCCAAGCTTAGAAAGTTAAGTTGGACACAAAATCTAAACGTACTTCATGAAAACATACATCATACATGACATAATAGTGCATCTAATTATCTAAACATTGCATGGATGGCTGAACAAAAGGAGATAATTATCTTCTACATGACGAGGCAAACATGGCAGCAAACAATTTGTCCTCAACTATAACGAGACTCTGTTGTAAAAATGTCTTTAGGCCCCCTTTGTCATGCTTCTACGATTTTTTTTTTTTTTTTTTTCCGATTAGACCCGATAATCTCGCGCGCCCGGAGGTTTCGCCTAACCTTGCCCACGCTAAGTCCCGATCTACCGCCTAGCGTTTTTACAATATTGTAACGAGGTAAACTTGGCTTGCCTGAATTTGAACCTTTTAATTAGTTGAGAGATGTTGCATGGACTTATTTTCATCAACTTTTGGGGCAAACCTCACTTTTCCCCTATACTCTCATTGAGTATCATTCTATCCTCTTATACTCTCAATTGTATCACTTTATCCATTTATACTCTTAATTAGTATCACTTTATCCTCTTATATTTTTAGAATAATATTTTATACTCATATACACAAAACAATGACCATTTAATCCTCATCTATTAGTTTTATTAAAATAACAAAATTATTTTAAAAGTATTTAATATTAATAAACTTGTACTTATTTTCTAAATTAATTTTCAGAACTTGATTAATTAACACTTAATATTAAATCTATTATATTTTATATTTAGTTTCTAATTATATATTATTTAACTTTAGTATAGTCCTTATTAGATTAATTATATAATAGGATATTTTTATTAGCCAATACACTGATACTTTTAATTTATTATTCATCACAAACATAAAATTATATACTTGGTTCAAAAAAAAAACATAAAATTATATACTATATATATAATACAAATTTACTAAATATGTGAAATATTATTAGTAATTTTCGATTGTTGATTGAATAATCATAATTTAATAAATACTATGTTAAATAGAGAAGATAGTTATTTATTTGATTAATTTTTTGAATACAAAATATTATTTTACAGTATAATACATAATTTTTAGATTTATTATGAAAAAAATGTATGAATATATTAGTTTACATTAAAAAAAAAACCTACAATATAGTTATTTAGTAGGAACTACATTGATGTTAATAAATAGCAAATAAGTTTCCAATATATATTTGATGTCATTGTTAAATTAAAATAATAGCAGGGACAATTAGGCCATTTAATAAAGGAATAGAAGGATTAAATGATATTATAATTGTATAGGGGCTAAATTGATACAAATTGATTGTACAAGATCGTAAAGTGATACAATTAAAACTACAAAGTGGTTAAGTGATATTCAACAAGGGTATAAGGGGGTAAAGAGAGATTCACCCTTTATTTTTTTGGTAATGTAAGAATTATGAGGAGGGCTCTTATTTATAGGTGTAGGATGTGAATTGTTGTCATTATTACCCGATAAAACAGTGCGATATGATTGGCCGATCTTGATTTGTCTTGTATACCTTATCATTATAATAACAAGATTGTGATTTGAGTTGATTTATTTAGCAAGACTTGGGAAATCACTTGCTTATTATTTACAAGATCCAAGACTGAAAATTTAAGCACAGAAAGTTTGGATTTCTATTATTTAAAAAAAAAAACTGAAAAAAGGGAAAAACTTAGAATGTTTTGAGTTTTGACATACTAAATTTTGTAAAATTTCAAAAAAAAATAACCCACAACAAAATTTCCAGGTGGGGCAGCGGCGTTTTATTACACAAATACATCAATATATGCATGTACAACGTGTTTTTATATTTTGAAGAATGAAATCTTCATTTGGATAATGCATTCATGCAGACGTGGAATATTGGGTGAAATTAAATTTCATGAGCCAATTGCAATAATTGTTTCCTTCAACTCTATATAATGTCATGTTCGGTCAGTACTTCCATTTTCAAGTCTCAAGCACAACCCAATTATGTATTCTCTTCCACTTTCTTGCTCCGCCATGGCCGCTGTCTCCCAATTCTCTTCACGGCCCAACAATGTCTTAGCAAATCCACCAACAATACACTCCTCAGCCCACAAAACACGAACCCGTAAATTCGAGGTGCGCTGCAACTTCCAAAATGACGAAACTGCCCCTGGTAACAAACTTGACAGGAGAAATTTACTCGTGGGCATGGGAGGAATTTATGGAGCGGCAAATCTCGTTTCAGCTAACTCGCCAGCTTTGGCAACTCCAGTCTCAGCCCCTGATCTCACCAAATGTACACGTGGCACAAATCTGAACACCCAACAACCACTAGACGTGAACTGTTGCCCCCGGTGTCTGAGAAAATCATTAATTACAAACTGCCCCCTGTCAAAACGATGCGTTTTCGCCCCGCGGCGCATCTGGCCGGAAAAAGAGTACATAGGTAAATACGAGAAAGCTGTGGAGCTAATGAAAGCTCTCCCCGACGACGACCCCCGGAGTTTCAAGCAACAGGCGAACGTCCACTGCGCGTATTGCAATCTCACGTACGAACAACCCGGTTCAGACGCGAAGCTTCAGATCCACTTCTCGTGGCTTTTTTACCCCTGGCACAGATGGTATTTATATTTTTACGAGAGGATTTTGGGGAAATTGATAAACGACCCCACTTTCGGCCTGCCGTTTTGGAACTGGGACCATCCTGACGGGATGTTCATGCCAGATATGTTCGCGAGAAAAGGCTCCCCGTTATACGATGCGTTGCGTAACCTGAACCATCTCCCCGGCTATAGCCGATCTCCGATACGACGGCAAGGACGCCGCCGATCAGTCGAGGATAATTCAGAACAACCTCGTTGAAATGTACGGCGAAATGGTTCGCAACGTTTCGCAGCTCGAGGATTTCTATGGAGTGAAATATGACGCCGATACGAATTCGTCTGCTGGGGCCGGGGCGGTCGAGCGTGGGTCCCACACAGCCCTGCATAGGTGGGTTGGGCAAGACACGCGCGGCGGGGAGGATATGGGGAATTTCTACTCAACCGGTCGAGAGCCGCTTTTTTTAGCCACCACGCCAACGTGGATCGGCTCTGGTCGTTATTTCGTGGCTTGAGAGGCTCCAAGCCGAAAGATTTCCCCGATTCTGATTGGCTTGACTCTAACTTCCTTTTCTACGACGAAAACGCGCAGCTCGTGCGCGTGAGAGTCGCGGACACTTTAGAAAACGAGAAAATGGGGTACACTTTCCAGAAGGTCGATCTTCCGTGGCTGAGATTCAGGCCGATCGCGCGTGTGAGGAAATCCAAGGCCGCCGCCACTTCCAACGCGCCCAAAGCCACGGAGACTAACTTTCCGGTGAAGCTCGACAAGGTCGTCAAGGTATTGGTCGATAGACCGAAGAAATCGAGAAGTAAAAAGGATAAGGAAAACGAAGAGGAATTGCTGGTGATCGAAGGGATAGAGGTGGACAGTGCAAAATTTGTGCGATTCGAGGTTTATGTGAACGATGAGGATGATAAGCCGAGTGAATTAATCGATAAGGCGGAGTACGCGGGATGTTATTCTCAGGTGCCGCATAAGAATTCGACCAAGGTAAAGAGTAAAATCAGGTTAGGATTAACAGAGCTGCTGGAGGATTTGGATGTTGAAGATGATGATCAGATTTTGGTTTCGTTGGTGCCTAAAGCTGGAGGAGAAGACATTACCATTGGTGGTATCAAGATCATCTATTCTGCCTGATTTATCACTGCTGCAATATTTTTATTTGAGTAGTTAATTATGTAAATCAATAAAATAATGATAAAACCGTTATGTTTTTATCATTATAAATTAAGTATAAACCAATCTTTGCTGTTTCACTAATTCTCTGTTTGTCACCATAATTATTTTTGGTTTTGTATTGGAAGATTTGGAAACTATGAATTTCACTTAACGACTAATCTTTTTTTTTTTCTTTTCCTGCATGCTTCCAAGAGTTTAGTTAATTTTGGGTTTATGATTATTTACAATAATTTTGAACTATGTTCGAGCGGTATGATGGATTTTGAAGATGGATCATGTCTTGGGCCTGCAGATGCAGCCCAACTTTCCTATTCTGGGGCCTTGAAGCAACAAACAATCTCTTATTCTCATGTGTGATAAAAACTGACATGGTAGGGCTCCATATAATTCAGCCCAAACTTTTTCTTTTTTGGTTTTGTGTGATTGAATTAAACTATTATCACGCACAGGCACCAGTCACACAAGTTGTGGTATGTGAGTGCTCGTTAATCATTACAAAATATAAATATTACTTATTTATGTTAACTTAGGTCTGCTTAAAAATATAACTGTACATGTAAATAAGTAAGTAGAAGTTAAGACATTGCAAAATAAAGAGCAGCTTGCACAACATTTTTTCCCTCGATAATGGCGTATATCTAAAATATTGAAATTTGATCGATATTCGAAAATTGTGCATGCGTTTGACTTAACTGCCAATCAAATTGAGTTAGAACGAGTTTTTAGACAAATTTTATTGATCAATTCGAGTTTTTTTTTTTTTTTTTTTTGAGGTGGTGTAGAAATGTAGAATATGTTCGGTACAAGTGAAATATGATTGGAGGTAGGGGGCAAGAAATAATAATATGGAGTAGTTGGATTAACATTAAAGATTCACATGCTTTGTCTTTTGAAATATATTAAAGCCCATCTGCTTTTTTGGACTCATATGAACTAACGTCCTACCGCCACCTTTTTCATCATTATTAGGAATCTGCCGATCCATTTACTAACCATATCCATTACAATCAAACATGGACGTGGCGATTTACTATCGATGCGTCGATTTTTTTGTTTTGGTGGGATAATTGTCGGTAAAAATTTTTCGAAAATAGAAAATAAAAAAGGCAATCTAAAGCCGATACATTGCAATAATGTTTTGTGGATTTTCATAACCTCTCATTCTCGATTTCTTCTCAGAATGAACTTTTTGGAAAAAGTGAGTTTATCCAAAAGTTCATTCTAAATTAATCACCAAACAACTATTAATAGATTTTAGATCCAAAATTCATTTTAGAAATGCTTTCAAAAATACTATTTATTATCAAGTTCAAACATATCTCTCTATATATAACAAACAAAGCAATCATTCATCCACTCATATACCTTAATTGGATTAGATACTTCTTAATTTTTTTGGGTCAAGAAGGTTTAATGGCATTTTTAATGTTTAGCTCAATTTTGTTATATAAACTAGACATTAGATTGAATTTTCAGTTCGGTCCAAATCAAATTTAATAGGATCACTCCGAATTTGTGTGCCGACCGCACTAGTCCTAAGGTGGCTACGCCATTGCAATCAAACATATAAATTTAGATGCACACACAAAGATTATGGGTGGCATTGTGGCAATGAAAATGGGAAGATTCTGAATGGCAATTCGGGTTGTGTTCGGATTTGTGAGTTGGATTGAAACACGAAATTAGCTTCAAAGTTACTAGCTCGAACCCAACTCATTTAATTATTCATGTTAGATTTATCAACCGGCCCCAATATATTTATTCTTGTTTAACCCATAACATGATCCCAAATCAATTGTACATTTTAAAAATCTGGATAACTCATCTTTTTATATATGTTATATAAGTTGTTTGAGTTAATTTGCATCCTCAAAATTATATTTGCTTACATTAAATTTTTTATAAAACTTCATTGTGATACTAACAACATATTCGACCAATTAAAAATATCACAAAAGACAACAAACACGGGTAATTTTAGATTAACCCAAAAACCATACTATTTGCTATTCGTGTTATCTGGGTCGAATCCAATTTTGACCCGAACCCGTCAAAGATGAACCGTAACCCACTTATAATGTAATAGGTTCATACTGTATTTTGCTATCGCGTTACAAATTGACACCCCATGGCTTAGGAAAGATACTATCGTCCTAATCGCTTACCAAGATTCACTACAAACTGTTGTATAGAGTCATTAATTTTGGCCCCGCTAACCAAATCAGATATTTTATCGGGTTGGATTGTAATATCCAGGCCAGAAAAATACAAGGCCTCAAAAGTCTGAAAGACCCGGACCGGCTCGGTCGACCCAGATTTTTCACTGTATTTTTCATGCTCTGAGTCGGCCTGAACTCTAAAATTAGAAGTGCGGTTATTGTTTAGTCCTACCGTTTGACACCTCTCTTGTTGTTGTATTTTTTTTTTTTTGATGAAAATGTGAAAATTCATTAAAAATATATAAAAAAGATACAAATTAAAAGGGCATACCCTGTCGGCTCTAATGTTGAATGGATGGACCCATTAACACGAAGGGAGCAAAGAGAATCAACAACCAAACGGTTGATCAAGGAGAGGGAAAGAAAACCTAAAACCTCAACAGAGGTATACTAAAAGACAAGGAAAAAATCTCCAACCAATTAATCGATATAACAAAAGGGAGTAGACGGTCTCGACCTAGCGCTCCCACTTGTAATTCGAAAAAGGGTGGCGAGAGATGTACAAGAAAAATTACACAAAGAAAATAGGGCATACCCTATAACACAACGCAAGGTCGTTGAACTCCAAAAACCGATCATAAGCAATCAACAATCAGACCTGGATAAGCATAGCAACAGGAGCAACCAAGCAAAGAACAAACAAAGAAAACCAATCACCCACCAACGAATGCACAAGAAAGGGAGGTCATGAGGCGGGGCATTTAGGGGGAATTCCACTAATACAGATATATTACATTTTACAGGCCCAAGAAAACTAAAGAAACCCGCACACGGGTAAACAAAAAACAAGAACAACCCTAACAAATGAGAGCTAAAAATCAACCAGTTCAACTGGGAAATGATTAAATACAACCTTGTAGACATCTTTCTGAATTTTGAGAAACACCGTATCTTCAGAGAAGTTCAAGCCCTCAAAACCCGATTCGGGCTTCCAAATCGATAAATAGTGCAGTGATGACCACCGACCGAGCTTTTTTTTGAGGGCGGGCAAGATGTTCTTTTTTTAGTCCATTTCAGGGCCCCAAAGAATAGTACCCATGGAATGGCTAAACTTCACCATTTTTGACTCTATCCCAAAGTAACCTGGTAACAATACAATCAAAAACAAGTGAGAGGCATTTTCAAGGTAATTGCCACACATTTACAAGTAGGATCAAGATCTAAATACTTTAAATTATTAATGGTTGCCAATCTATCATTAATAGCAAGCCACACACAAAAAGAGTATTTGGGGGGGATAAAGTTTTTCCACACGGAGAATGCCAAAAAGTGTTAGGCGAATCTCGAAAGGTCATACATTTTGGATGAACAAAGGCCTTTGGAGTTTGAAAAAGAGAGAGATTGGTGATAGCCAAATCGGGGGAGCCAAACTTAGCTAAAATATCATTTCTGATATCACAAATCCTTTTCAAAAGGTAGGAATCAGATTTTTTGGGGTCCCAATTCCAAATAGATTGATTTTTTAAGTAGAAGGAATGGACCCATCTGACCCAAAGAGAATCAGCTTTTGAATGAATATTCCAAAGAATTTTAGCAAGAAGGGCTTTGTTCCAAGAATGTACATCTCTTAAACCCAAGCCTCCCTCATCAGAGGGGAGACAGACTTTGGTCCATTTAATGGGAGAGGTATTCTTGCCCCAAAGGAAGACTCTGCAAAGTCTATTAATTGCACAATAACGGTGTTAGGGAGTGGAAAAATTTGGAGCCAAAACATTCCACTCCCTGCAACACCGATTTGATAAGAAGAATCCTACCAAAGATAAGAAAGGGAATTTGCGATCCATTTATTAATGTAGGAGGCAATTTTGTCATAAAGAGGGGCATAATGGTTAACATTCGACTTTTTGTGCGACGAAAGGAACCCCTAAATATCCGACAGGAGAGTCCCAAGAGGGAAATTCAAGAGATTGAGGATATTGTCTAGCTTATCCCCAATAATACCCTTGATGAAGAGATTAGATTTAAAAGAGTTAACATCAAGGCCGGAAGCATTTTTGAAATCATTAAGACAGTCAATCAGGATCTTGACTGAAGGAAGATCGCCCCTAGAGAACAACATAAGATCATCTGCAAAAGCAAGATGAGTAATTTTGAGAGCTTCACATCTGGGATGATATTTGAAATTCAAGGTATTAGTTCTCACTTTAAGGAGACGGGACAAATATTCCATGCATAGGAGGAATAGGGCAGGAGACATAGAATCACCTTGTCTCAAGCCTCTTTTGCCTGGAAATTTACCCTGAAGAGAACCATTAATGCAAATGGAGTAAGAAGCACTAGAGATACACTCCATGACCCAGGAGATAAATATAGGAGGAAAGCCCAGCCCATTTAAGACTTGTTCAAGAAACGACCAAGAAATGGTATCATAGGCTTTCTTAAGATCAACTTTAATAGCACATCTGGGGGAGATTCTGACTCTAGCATAATTTCTGATAATTTCTTGAGCCAGAAATATATTGTCAGTGATATTTCTACCACTGATGAACGCAGATTGAGCCGGGTCAATCAATTTAGGAACCACAGATTCAAGCTTAGAAGCAAGGATCTTAGTAATGACTTTATAGACCACGTTGCAACAAGCAATAGGTCTAAAATCAGCCACGGTAGGGAATGATCGATTTTGGGAATCAATGCAATAGCAAGATGATTGAGTTATGTCGAGTAATTTTGAAGAATCAAAAATTCGCATACACGCGAAGAACCACATCATTGCCAACAACATCCCAAGATTTTTTAAAAAAACCAGAGGAGAAACCATCCGGACCTGGGGATCTCTCATCCTCAATATCAAAAAGAGCCATTTTAATAGCTTGGGGAGTGACAGGATTAGAAAGCAGGCTGAAATCGTCCTCATCAATGCAAGGACCAGTTCGGAGAGTTTGAAGATCCACAGGGCTGGTTTGGAAACTGGTTCCAAAAAGATTTTTAAAATAGTTCACAAAAGCTTTTGAAAGTTCATCAAAAGAGGAAGTTTTGGAACCATCCTCTAAAATAACTGAATTCATCTGTTTTCTGAGAGAGTTCCTTTTAACAAAATTGTGGAAAAACTTAGTGTTTTACATCATTTGTTTAAAAAATCACATTTAGCTTTTTGTGCCAGAAAGGATCTCTCAGCTTTGGCAAGAAAAGTTTCTTTAGCTTTAAGCTCTTTGACAGAATCACATAAGGCAGAGTTAAGAGGATCAGCATGAAGTTGGATTTGAGAATTTTTAAGAGCGGTTTTCACCTGCTTAACTCTTGAGGAAATATGACTAAAATGAAAGTTATTCAGCTCTTTCAGGGAGGGCTTAAGAGCTTTGAGTTTTTTACAAAGAATAAATTGGGCTTTACCCCAAAGTTAAGATTCCAAGCAGATTGCACAAGATGCGAAAATCAGGATGCAAGGCCCACATGTTGAAAAATTTGAAAGGCTTCGAGAGAACCAGTTTCTGCTCAAAAAGAGAGACAATAATTGGAGAGTGGTCAGAGACATTCCCAGGAACGGGGATGTCTGCTGAGCATCTCCAATTAGAATCGACCAAGCGAGTTAATCAAAGCTCACAAGTCTACACCAAATGGTATTATTGGTCCAAGTAAAGTAGCAACCCATAGATTGCACCTCACTAAGACCAAGATAGGCACACGTATCATGGAACTCTTCAACGGATTTACTAGTAAAAGGAGCCCCGTTAAGTTTTTCATCAGAGTTTTTGATAGTGTTAAAATCTCCAAGTAAAAGCGAGGAGAATCAATAAAATCACCCAATTCCAACATTTTGTTCCAAAGTAAACGTCTTTCACCCACAAAAGATTAAGACCATAGATGAAAGAGGTAATAATGGAATTTTGAGAGATTTTGCAAGTCAAAGAACAATGAATCAGTTGGGGATCCGAATCAAGAACTTGAAGATCAACGGTAGAAGGATTCCAAAGGACCAAAATCCTACCATTTTTTATAAGATGAAAATTATTGGTGGCTAACCAACCAGAAATTTGTTTTGAACAATAAAATCATAACGATTGGATTGAGGCACCTCGATCTCAAGTTTTGTTTCCAAAAGACAAAGAACATCAACTTTCTTTCTTTTTACAAAGGAAATAATGTTTTTATGTTTGATGGGGTTGTTAAACCCACGAATATTCCATGAAACGACTATCATTTTCCAAGACGTTTTACATTGTTATTAACAAAGAAAGATCTAGGAGCAAAAGATTTGTTACTTGCTAGAATAATTTTTTTCCATCAAATTTGGAACGCAAAACATCTTTACCTGGGCCTGGGGGTTGGGGCAGCGTCTCCTTCAGTTTACCGGAACAAAATTGAAGAAGATTCAATGTCGATTCATCCTTTTTATTCTTTTTTTTTTCGCTTTTTCCTAAAGACTTTTAGAGAGTGCCGAGAAAACTCTTCTTCAATTTCAAGGAGGCTTGAATAGAATTTGCATCGAATCGGAAAGGTCCAGAGGCAAAGCGATGCTTTTTTCAGCAGAAACAGCGCACAGATCTCAACCCGCATTGACAGATCCACAACTTGTCAATAGTTGAATCGGAATCACGAACACTTAACTTGCTGATTAGAATCTGAACTTCTAAAACAAAGAAACGAGTTAGTAATGTGATGGAGGGGGGACAACAACAACAACCCCCTTTCTTAATAATAGCGAGGATCCTGGAGGTCCAAACCAACGGGTACTCAAAGGCAAATTTTAACAAAAAAGATGTCGGAGAGGTCGGCAGAGAGGTAAGGACTTGCCATCTTCCTCGTGGGAGGAGAGATGGCAAGGTATTTGCATCAATCTTGTCCCCCGATTTAATCAACAAAGCATCTACCACAACCACAGGTCAAGAACAACAGATTCCACAACTTTCTTACCCTTATCATTGGGTTTTTTACCACCAATTTTATTAACGGGTTTTTTAGCACCGCATGCATCGAAAAATGCCCAAAGTTTTTACATTTTTTGCGAGAACTCGGAAAAAAATCAATCACAACTTCTTGTTCAAAAACAGAACCATCGGGCCGCGCTTTAAAAACACGATTTAGGGAGGAATGGTTGGATCAACATCAACCAATAATTTTGCAAAAGCGGTCTCGTTTTTTCGAAAGTGGGCTGTCACTACAAACAAAGCTTACCAATTTTAAAACAAAGCCTACTAAAAGTCACGGATTCCAATATTTTCCAGGTAAAAATGGAAATTTAACCCAAACCGACAGAGCCACAATTAACACCTTTAGGTGGTTTTTCAAATCAAATATTTTCAAGAGGAGTGGTGCGCCAAGGCAATGAAATGGACCACCCCGCAGATTTTCTCCATGTCGACCAAACGGTCAAAACGAAAGATAACACAACCATTGACATAAGGAGAATCTCACAAACAACATTCCAATAATTAACCGGTTTTTTAATATTTATCATGTCCGGCCATTTACCAAAGAAAAACAACCCAACAAACAATATCCCCATTCGTTAGGAATATCACATAATTCATCCTCATCAAATTCAAGTATATCGGACACATTAGAGTCACAAGGCGGGGGCTTAATTTTCTCGTCACATTGTTGAACCGTAACAAGATCGTGAAAGGCTTACGCTTAAACTTACTTGGAATGTTCGGATTGGAGAACTTAAAAGAAGGCCCAGTGTAGTGACCATTACCAGTAGGATTAGAAGTGCCATCATCAACATTAGAGTCAAGCTTAGGGCCGGTGGTTTTGTCTCCAGAATCGTGCGAGAAGAGTATCCTCATCGGAGGTTCACTTCACCTGTGGAGTCACCGTCCGAATCTCCCAAATGTAACAGAATCATTATCCGACTCGGAGAGATCTTGGTCGGCGATTGGAAGCGGACATGGGAATTTCGGAGTGGTTCAAGACGCGTACCCGATGCACCATGGGATATGATTCTCGATCATGTTGAAAAGTCAAGCGATTGACCGTTGATTTGGAACACACCAACAAACCGACCAGGTGACGGACGGAAACCCAAAACAAAGAAAAATCGGTTGAAGATTCCTAGAGCCAGGTGGTAGACGCCCAACAACGCACGTTAAGCTCCGGCCGCCGAAGCACCCACGAGTGTACCGACCGGGATATGGACGGAAACCCAGTGGAACGGCTATGAGCGATTGAAAGGTGCGAGCAAGACCCACCTGCGAAATATAAGGTCGCCGGAAAGTGAAACAAAGGACACGGCGAACCAACAAACAAGGTGAAAGAGGTGGAGCTAGATCCGATCAACTATAACTCCTCGGAAAAAGAGTGGCGTGAAAACTCTTTTCGGACGGACGGCGGAGAACAACCTTAAAAGTTCGACGAAGGCCTTCAAGAACCGGGGCTTCGAATCGGTAAATGGGGAGATCTAGATCTCGAGCGTCAAAAGTAACGCAGCGGTATGTCGGCGTAGTGTGGCGCGTCGCAGTTGATAAGCTTCCTAGAAAGCTTGGTGGCGCCGCTCAGGATCTACCCTAGCGGCGCAGAGAGACGAAAGAGGTTTGACGTCTACTGAAGAAAATGGGTGAATAAACACTAAGTAATAGATATAACACAAAACAACAACCAGACAAATTCCTTGAACAATTAATGAGGGAATAATTATGAACAGCAAGTGGACAAATGAGATTTTTAAATGAAATTAATGGAGAGATTGAACAAAGGCAAGAACAAAGCAGCAGCGTCTCTAGAAAGAATTCTTTCTAGAGAGAGAAAATTCTCAAACCCACTTTTTTTTTTCATCAAATTTGGAACGCAAAACAAATTTCCTGGTTGGTTAGCCACCAATAATTTTCATCCTAACAAATGTAATATATCTGTATTAGTGGAATTCCCCCTAAATGCCCCGCCTCATGACCTCCCTTTCTTGTGCATTCGTTGGTGGGTGATTGGTTTTCTTTGTTTGTTCTTTGCTTGGTTGCTCCTGTTCTTATGCTTATCCGCGTCCGGTCGATTGTTGATTGCTTATGATCGGTTTTGGAGTTCAACGACCTTGCGTTGTGTTATAGGGTATGCCCTATTTTCATTGTGTAATTTTTCTTGACATCTCTCGCCACCCTTTTTCGAATTACAAGTGGAAACGCTTGGTCGAGACCGTCTACTCCCTTTTGTTATATCGATTAATTGGTTGGAGATTTTTCCTTGTCTTTTAGTATACCTCTGTTGAGGTTTTAGGTTTTCGTTCCCTCTCCTTGATCAACCGTTTGGTTGTTGATTCTCTTTGCTCCCTTCGTTTTTGATAGGGCAGCAGATTTGTTGTATTCATATGTCCCATTCCTTTCCAATTTTCCATTCATCAACGCTCAAATTACTTTCTTGTCCTCTTCCTCCACTATATTCCATCCCAAGGGTCCGTCACAATTTTTCTACTTGCAAGTTTTATCAGTTTAAAGTTTAAACGCTTTTAAATTCAAACTTTCAAACTTCTCTAACCCCCTTTCTCTTTCGAGCTTTTCTATGGCCTCGTGTCCCCATAAGAGCTGTCAATGTATATATACACGCATACACGGCACTGTACAGCTTCATTCTTAAATGCCTTTTCAACGGTTTCAAATTTATTGCCAATTTTTATTTATTTTTCTTCCATTATGCTGCCAGCCATTGAGATGCTGCTGTTTCTGCACTAAACAGAAAATGCCTTGACATTTTTTTTTTTTGAAACAAAATGCCTTGACATTTTAACAAAACCCAACTGAGAAGAAGAAGAAAAAGAACTTGATTTGTGGGTTACACTGCTCGTTGTTTGTGTTCTGCTGACGGAAAAAGGGGAAACTTTTGAGATTCGTAAGAAGAAATTTTCTTTTGATTGGGTTTTGTTTCGTATTTTTCTTCATTTATGTGAGTTAATTTTGTGAGTCATTTTAATCTGTTGCCTTTTGGGAACTTTTAATTTTTTGTCTATCTTTTTTCCAGTTTGCTTTTGGGCCAGATAATCACTTTGTTTTCACTTGAGTTAGATTTGAGATTCTTGATTTCTGAGACATATGAAAGACTGATAAAGGAAAAAATTGACTGCTGATCTTGAACTTTTCTTTTGTCAATAATGGAGTCTTACTTATTAGCTCATTCTTTGTAGATCGAATTGGTACCAATTGGTTCATCTCTGAACAGAGGAAAGTAAGAATCATTCTAAAGTTAGTAATTTTAATGATCCACCACAAAATTGAGTCTGGTAAAAGGCAAGGTCCTGCATATTTTTACAATATTGATTCGTGGATGCTTTGCATTTTTGTGGGACTGCAAAGTAACTTTATCTTTGTTTTTCTTCTCAAAAGAGCATGTTCACTCGAGCATGTCTTGGGGTTTCCATTATTGTTTTTGCTTCAAAAAGTTGAACAAATAATTTGCATTGGAAATGGCTTTAAAATCAGGTCTTTTTGTATACATTGATGCATCAAAATTATTTCGAGGAAAAAGGGATGTTTGCTGGTGAAACCAGAAGTCAGTTGTATGATTTGCTTTGAAATGATGGCATAAAGTGCATTGGCTAAAAAATGATAATTAGCCAACACTTGAAGGTATCATCTATTGATATCTAGGAGTGTTTGAGGAAGTGATTTATTGCTGAAGAAGCGGCAAGTAGTTGAGAATAGTGTTTGTTCTTTTTTTTTTTTTTTTTGGGGTAAAAGTCAAATTGGAAGTAGGATCAGAAATCTAAAGCACCCATCTTCTACTTTTAGACTCTTATTAAACGGAGCAGAATTAGAAGCTGAAGCTAGCATTTGCAATGCTAAAAAGTGATTTTTTCAGCTAAAAGTTGAGAATCCCTTTTTATATTGTTTGCATACTCTCTTAGTCTTGATTTAGTGGTCAAATTTAACATTTATTAACACCCGTTTGCAATTGCAGCATTTTGCTTGAGTTTTAACTTACATGGCAGTGTGGAACTTAAGACGTACATGCTATCTTAGGTATACTGTGTTGAGTGATTTAAGGTTGTCCCGACTATGCCGAAGTTTATTTTCTATGAAATGTACATATTTAAAAAAAAAATTGTTCTGTTTCATCAATGGAAACGGATATTATATGATTTCACTTCATTCTGTTATAAATGATACATCAAAAGAAAGACTATTCGACTCTTGGCATTCTGAAGATTTACCACCTTTCCTCGCTAAACTCTTTAAATATTCCAAATCAATAACTGTGTTTTTCTCATCACAATTATGCAGATCAGATATTAAGTTATTTTCACCTCCTGTTGTGCTGTCAAAATCATTTAGTCACCTTTCAATCGGAGAAATGCGACGATCAAGGTATTAATCAAGCTCGAGTATCTGTTCGTCCAATGCAGTTGTAATTATTATTTTTCCATTTGGTTGTGATAATAGTCACTTTTATCTTGAATACAGAGTAACAGAGATATCCCAACGACAATCTCCTCGAGGCCCACCTAGTCTCAGGACATCGAGCTCCGATTCTGATCATGTACATCCTCGTCCTAGGACAGAGAGGACCCCAAAACTAGCTGAGGGTCGAGCACGAGGCTTTCAATCTGATCCGTCAAATCAAAAGAAACTCGGCACGCGCATTGCAAATTTGGAATCTCAACTCGGCCTAGCGCAAGAGGAGCTCAAAAGTCTGAAAGGCCAATTAGTCTCAACCGAAGCTTCTAAAAAAACAGCACAACATCAGCTCGAGAAGAAATCAAAGAACCCTAATTCATCGGAAATTGAAGAGAAACACTCTACTCCAATTGTGATCGAGACATTGAACAACGAAGACAGCTCGATTATTACTTATGAGGCGTCTGATGATATACAGCAGGAAACTGATGTCTTTGAAGTTCCGATTGAGAAAGTTGCCGTGGAGACTAATAAGGCTGAATTAGAACTTCCAGCTGAAGAAAATGAATTGAAACCCGAAAGTCCATTAGTTGATGAGCTGGCTTTGAAGAACGACGAGATAAACACGCTGAAGACAAATTTAGATGAGAAGGACAAAGAACTTGAAAACTTTCGTAAAGAAGAAAACGAGAGCTTGAAGAGCCAGCTCGATGAGAAATCACTAAAGTTATCGTCAGCTCAATCGGAGATCGATGAACTGACTCTGAAATTGAATAATATTGGTCAAGAGCTGGAAGAGAGTAAAAAAAACGGTGCCCGGATAAACGAGAAGTTAGAATTTGCTGAAAAAGAAAAGGAGGAATTAGAAAACGAGATGAAAATGCTGCGTATACAATCCGAGCAATGGAGAAAAGCAGCCGATGCTGCAGCATCGGTTTTGGCTGGGGGAATGGAGATGAATGGAAGAAGGATATCTGAGAGGTGTGGATCGATGGATAAAGTTTACACCAATTCGTTCGAACATGTTAGTGGTTATAACGGTTATGTTGGCTCGCCTGCATTTGTTGATGATCCTGATGATGTTTTTGGAGGTGAAAAGAGGAAAGGTTCTGGTATTAGAATGTTTGGAGACCTGTGGAAAAAGAAGGGCCACAAGTAAAATTACCTGGAAATCTCAGAAGAAAAAAAAAATGGTTGCTTACCATTTTTATTTGTTTTCTATGTCATTGTAATTTGAATATTCCATCAATTTACAGTGGCAGTATTTTGAAGCCATGAATTCAGACCATTTGATTTATTCGCTCTCATTAAGTGTAATAGACGTAGTTATTTCTGTTTGTAATTTATTGATTTACGGATTAGATCTTCTATTACGAGAATGGTGTTTCATCTATATTCAACCGTTCAGATGATTTCAAGTATAAATTGTGTGTTTTTGAAAAGAAGTTGTTGACTTGTTAATGCTAAAACATGAAATAGAGCTAAAATGGGGTCTCTGATCTACAAGCTGAAAAAGAGCCTTTCTATTTATGATCTTGTCCCATTGCAAAAGCAAACTTTATGCAAAAGAACTAATCAATGAAATCTGCATAGATTTTACATGACAAATGTTTTAACCAGACAATTTACAGACAAGATAGACATGAATTGAAACCAATGCAAGATTATAACACCACTCTAATAGACTAAAATGTTGCTTTGATCCATGCCAGAAAGTGAGGCTCCAATACTATATATATATAGGGATGAGATCCTATGAGACCATAGCTATAGGTAGGAACATGAGACTCAATCCACACCCTTGAACCAAATAAATTGAAAGGCTAGGATTTAATGGCATTTTAGAGTAATTAAAAAATAGTGGGGACCAAATAGGGTACAATTGGAATGTTAAAATCACCAAAATAATCATTGTCTTCCTAAAATCAAGGAATAGAATCTTACCAAATTCACCATCTTCCATACCAACGTGAAGCATCGTCCAAAAACAAAAAAAAAAAAAAAATCACAAAGAACTTCTCCTCCCATCGTCCGGATATCGGACTTCAACATCATCTTCTCCCACGATCAAAGCAAAGTAGAAAACAAAGAAATCCCACGTAAATCGAACCAACAAAATTCACCCGTCATCAAAAACACCAAAAAATTCACGTCAACAGGATCGGTTTTGCAATGTCACGTACACGATACCCCTCCACAAAACAAATCACAACAAGGTAATATTTGACACCAATTCATCAGAAAAAATATGTGGTTCGAATGCATGTAATGTTGCACAATAAAAAAATTCTCCAAATAATCATGTACCTATAGCTTTGGAATTATGTGCATATAGCTTTGTAATTCTGTGCATATAGCTTTGTAATTATGTGCATATCGCTTTGGAATTTTGTGCATATAGCTTTGGAATTGTGTGCATATAGCTTTATAATTCTGTGCATATAGCTTTGTAATTCTGTGCATATAGCTTTGCAAATCTGTAACTCATGTATATTATATGCTTAGAGCATGTGTGTTTAGTTCGTATTAGTGATATCCGTGTATAGTGTTTCGAATTTGTGTATTTATTATGAAAATATGTATCACATATAATGTAACACATATAGCTTCTGTACATATGTGTGTTTAGTTAGTATTAATGAAATGTGTATATAGTGTCTCGAATCTGTGTATTTATTGGTAAAAATGTGTAACACCTATAATATATCCAAAATAGCTTCTGTAAGTATGGATTTTGTTTGATAAATGATTTTATCATGATTTTGATGATTTTGTTTTTATACCAAAACAATGTTTTTAAAGGTTGTCCAAATACTCCTAAATGATTTAAAATGGTTTTAATATTTTCCGGAGTATTTCTACAAGTTTATTTTCGATATAAATTGGACAACACTTTTGATGATTTTGTGTTAATGTGTTTTTACACCAAAACAATGGTTCTAAAATATTGTCCTAATACTCCCGATCGGTCTAAAATATTTTTACTATTTTTTGGAGTATTTCTTGAAGTTTATTTTCAATATAAAATTGGACAATACTTTTGTTTTGAGGCCAATCGGTCGCCTTTATATAGGGCATCCCGTGACTGAAAATTGTGAAAAACAAATGAATAAGCTATTTCTTTGAAAAAAAGGCTGGTTGGCCAGGTCAACGGGGTGGTAGACCGGTGTGGTCGACCGGTCGACCAAGTGGGCGACCGGTGCGGTCGACCGGTCGACCGGCGGGTGACCGGTACCTGGGAGCATTTTCTGAAACAGAACTTTCTGGACTCGTTTTTTGGTTCTGTTCGACCGGCTGGACATAGGGTCGACCGGTCGGACCCCCCGTCGACCGGTCGCCCTGTGTAAATGTGTTTTCTCACTTTCAAACGTCTATTTGTGCGCGACCGGTCGCCCTGAAGTTTGACAGCAAAATTCTAACCGTTGTCGTGACGACTTTTCCCTAAATTGTGGGATTGATTTCTAATGACTCTTTTCTTCAATTGTCTTGCAATTTTTTACGAATTCATGTCCCCAAGAGGAGCCTATCATGTACAAGACATCTTCTATAAATAGAGGAAGAATTGAAGCAACACAATATGAGAGAAAACTACAACACAACAAGATACACTCAAGAATACACTTGTTCTTACATTATCTTATTTCTTGTTGTAATTTGCCTAGCTATTCACTTTCACATTCTTGAGGTCTAGGCTATTCTTGATTACACTTGCACTCAATTGTATTATTCATTATCGAGTTGTAATCTTGAATTTGTGGTCGTCATTCAAACACAAGATATCCTTGTGAGTGTTCTTGTGGTAAGAACACACTTGGGTGAACTAGGTGTTAGGTGTAAGAAGATTGTGGTGATCTTCTTATTGAGGTGTTGAAGAATTTGGTATTCTTCAAGATTGAAGATTGTGGTAATCTTCACAAGGTGCCGTTTGAAGATTGTGGTAATCTTCAAGTGAGATTGTGGTAATCTCAAGGTGGTGTTGAAGAAGAGTGTGGTGCTCTTCAAGGTATTGGTGTAAGATTTTGTTGTAATAATTTTGGTAATTATTAATAAAATCTTTTTTCTTTTCAAATCCATCCCTGATATCTTGGGGTGGTAGAGGATTAGGCCCTAGGTGGGTTGAACCTCTTTAAATCAACGTGTGTTGTTTACATTCCGCACCTTTATTATTGTGTTTGAGCATTTGGTTTGAAAAAGAGGCGAAATCGAAAAGATGGAGATAATCTATTCACCCCCTCTAGATTATCGTAGCGCTTGGACTTACATTTACACAATGCCTTTAAAATCAGTGTAAATAGAATTCAGAATTTGTTGTTTTAATATCAAAATATTGTGTTTTTGCGATCAAGATCCAGTTACACGAGTTCACGTTGGTCAGAGGCTCGAAATCTCACCTGGATCGACTAAATATTGGATCCCAGAGGTTGAACAAGAAAAAATCCCTCGTGCCAACATGCATTTCCGTACATTAGAGGCAGGAATACAATTTTATAAGGATTATGGTTTGTGTAGTGGCTTCGACGTTAGAAGAAGCACTACGAAGAAATTCAAGAACGAGGATATTCGCGTGCAATACGTGGTTTGCAATAGAGAGGGCTACAAGAACTCTAAAAAACCCATACCTGGTGAGGCATCTGAGCATGACGGCAACATCCCAAAACAGGGGACACGAAAGAGAGCCTCGAACCGAGTTGGGTGCAATGCACGCTGTATTTTTGAATACACTAGCGCCGGTTCATATAAGGTAAAGACGTTTGAGGAAAGACACACTCATCCGATGACAATTGATAAACACAAGCAATTCTTGAAGGTGAATAGGAACCTAAACTTCGGGCACCAACAATTTATCATAAATTGCACACGGCAAACATTGGGAGTGCAAAACAACACGAGCTTTATAGAGAAATGGTCAAGCGGTTATTCACGGGTTGGGGCGCTCAAAATTGATTTTAAAAATTTCAAACGAGACCGAAAGCATACATATGCGGTGCGATGCACAATTGGTGATAGACAAATTCCTTAGCGGCAAGAGGCAAATCCGGAATGGTATTCGATTATGACGTTGATCAAGATGAACAACTAACGCGACTCTTTTGGGCGGACCAGGCAGCTATAATGAACTATGCCGCATTTGGCGATGTAATATCATTTGATGCTACGTCAATACCAACCGGTAATATAATTCATCGCACTAATTTATATTGCATATTTGTGATTACAATAGTTTATATTTATCCTTATATACTGTCCATTTAGTTACATAAATGCAGGTAATTGCATATGTAACTGGATCAAGATCCGGTTACGATTCACGCTGATCCAGTTACAAAAAGCTATATGCACGTAATTATAAAGCTATATGCACACAATTCCAAAGCTATATGCACATAATTCCAAAGCGATTGTACATAATTACAAAGATACATGTTATTTTATTACGTTGGTGTTATACATATTCAGGTTAATATGTGTACATAATAATGTAATTGTGTACACTTATACTCATAAAAATGTTTAGATAGTTATTAAAATCAGATATACTCAAAATAGATTTCATACATGTGTATATAATAATAAAATTGTGTACACTTATACTCTTAAAAATGTTTACATAGTTATTAAAATCAGGTACTAATAATAAATTTCATACGCAGTATAAGATGGTGTTCGCTCCATTCACCGGGTAGATAACCATCGTAGGTGTGTAACTTTTGCAAAATGGCCTTATTTTGAGAGAGGATGAGAGTCTTATACGTGGTTGTTCGAGACGATTCTTAGATGTTGTTGCTAAGGAACCATATTATATAATAGAATGACCAAGACCCGCCATGAAGAATGCCATCAAATCCGTCTTCAAGACAAAGAAAAACACAAAGTTGTGTATGTGGCACATAATGGAGAAAGTCGAGTGTCAAAGCCGCCCCAACCTGTTCAAAGATAAAATTTTCATCAATCGATTTAAATCAATAGTGTGGGATAACTACATTACAATAGCTGAATTTGAAGAACAGTGGCACGAAATTATGGCTGACTTCAATCTAGCATCACACCCATGGTTCACGGTTATGTATGATATACGACATGTAGCCGATTCCCATATTTTAGAGACGTGCCTATGAGTGGACTTAAAACTACGCACTCTCGTAAAGCACAAATAGCTGGTTTGGTAATTTTACAAATCCCCAATCAAACTTGGTGGAATTTGTAATGCATTTCGAGAGCGCAATGGAATCCCAACGACATTCTAGTGATAAGTTGAATAATCGATTGCCAAACCTCCTTCCGGATTGCCGGACACCATTGAAAATTGAAAAGCATGCTTCTTTAGTATACACGCACGCCATATTTTATGAAGTGAGCAAGGAAATTAAAGAAGCGTGTTACCATTGCTCGATTATACGGATCAATGACAATACAAACGAGATCTCGTACACAATAAAGGAAGAAAGTGGGGTGTTTCAAGTAACAAAGTGCAAGAGTAGATGCATCGGCCAAATGTAGTTGCAAATTGTTCGAACAGATGCGACTCTGTGTCGACATATATTTGTAATACTCAAGGATTGCGATGAAATTCCTCCCATATTTGGCAAAAGACGTTGGATGAAAGCAACCTCGTATAATTCTTTAGCTAAGAATGGGCACATGTACCAATTTCCGGAGGGATAGAGGCTGCAAGAACACTAAACACCCCGGGGCGGATTTTCACAACAGATCGGTCTTGCGCAAGGGGATATTGGGAAATTGTCAAGTCTATCTCATATCATATCGAACGAGAAAGCTAAGCTATTAGAGGAACAACGCGAAACTACAATGCCTAGCAAACAATCGAATGGAAACATATTGCGGCTCAACCTCACAATTAAACATTTCCGTGCTACCGCCAAAACAAGCCAAGAACAAAGGAAGTGGTAGTCATCTCAAAGGATCCAAAGCCAAAGAGAAAAAGCCATAAAAGCAAGCACAAAATCGAAAAGAAAATGTGGGACATGCGGTAAGGTTGCAACACATAACAAGAGGACATGCCCGACCCGCACAAGCACCCCCGAGGCAATTTATGATTTGTTTACATAATTCAACATAAACATACAATATCTGAAACTATTTACACATTATCTGTATTAAACACACATCGTTCTTCAATGACAACATCAATATCAATAAACGTATGTTTTGGAATTATGTGTTTAGAGATGTAGAATTATGTGATTTTAGTTATGTAATCATGTTTTTTAGTAATAGCATGTTGTTTTTTGTTATTTTGTACAAGCATGTATATTTGGTTTGGAGTTATGTGTTTTTAGATGTGGAATTATGTGTTTTTAGTTTTTCAATAATGTTTGTTTAGTAATAGCATATTGTTTTTTGTTATTTAGTGCAAGTATATTTTGGTTTGGGATTATGTGTATTTAGATGTAGAATTATGTGTTTTTAGATGTGGAATTATGTGTTTTTAGTTTTTCAATAATGTTTGTTTAGTAATAGCATATTGTTTTTGTTATTTAGTGCAAGTATATTTTGGTTTGGGATTATGTGTATTTAGATGTAGAATTATATGTTTTTAGTTTCACAATAATGTTTGTTTAGTAATAGAACTTTTTTTGTTTTTTTGTGCAAGCATGTGTACTTGTTTTGGGAACATGTGTATTTAGCAATAGAATAATGTGTGTTTAGTTATATAATAATGTGTATACAGTTTTGGGTTAGGGGATACTTAACTGTACATAATTTTGTGCGTAAGACATACAATGTAATAACTACAATACAATAATAATGTTGTATAACAACATTCCGACCATATGTACGTGAAAAATGCAAATTTACATTGATTAAAGAGAAAACACCCCACGTCTGAACCATTCATATCCACAATTCAAGACCATCTAAGTCATATGCAAAATGGCTCCCAAAGACAAAAAAGCACCAATGATAGTAACCTAACTATACAAAAATGTTGAGCACGGTTCTGCATACTACATTGTCTATTTAAAACAAAACTACAATACGATCTTCCCCGTCCAGAACTTTCTGGCTTCTTCCAAACATCTATCCTTTTGCTCATTGCTATGGTGTAGGATTATTGCGGTGAGTACTTCGTGCGTAAGTTAGGCAGGTTGGGACGCATTACTCTTCTCCAAACCACAATCCCATCCCTTGGTGCCACCGCCTACGTAGCTCTCCATATGCCTCATGGCATATATACCACAATCAACTTTGTTTGTGGTATCTCTCCAAGGCATGCATAGTCTACACGGGAGAACTTCCGAACAATACTAGCCATTTGCGGGCAGCCTTTTAGTCTCCAAGTAGTTTGCAAACATCCGAACTCGCACAATATCCCATGGAAAACAAAATTATTTACCAAAAACATACAACTAACTATCCATTAGCATAAACCATATACCCAATATTATATAACTAAACACACGAAATTCTATAGCTAGGTTCACATGATCCCAATCAAATATACCTACTCACTGCAGAATCCTATAGCTAAACACACAGAATATAATAGCTAAACACACAGACTTCTATATCTAAGTTCACATCATCCAAAAGGGGAACCGAAAGCAAGGAAATGCAACACATAAACCATAAACACATTATTATATACCTAAACAAACAGAATTCTATATCTAAGTCCACATGATTCCAAATCCAATATTCCTACTCACACGTAATCCTATAGCCACCTGAGAATATAATAGCTAAACACACAGACTTCTATATCTAAGTTCACATCATCCAAAAGGGAACTGAGCGAGGAAATGCAACACATAAACCATAAACACATTATTATATACCTAAACAAACGAATTCTATATCTAAGTCCACATGATTCCAAATCAAATATTCCTACACACACGATTTCTATAACTAACCACACATAATTTCATAGCTAAATACACAAAATTCTATATCTAAGTTCACATCATCCAACAGGGTAAACTAAGCAAGGAAATGTAACACAAAAACCAAAAAAAGCTCACCAACTTGTCCTAGGCAAGTCTCCATATTTCTCCCGATTTGCTTCCACCGGCTGATGAGTTGTCGATAATATGGCGATGAAACCTCTTGACATCAAAGGTCACCGGAAAGATGTGCTCGCTCTTACAAATCGAGAAGAAAAAGCTCAAACACGCTATACATTAGGGTCTTGGTAATTAACGAAAAGATTTGAAGAAATAATGAGATTAATTACCATTGCTTACCATGTCAAAGTTGTTCAATTTATCGAGCTCGGGTCACCGAACTCGTGTCGAGTCCTTGCACAAACGATCGATACACAATGTTCTCATCTAAGCCATCCCGGACTAACGATCGTGAACAACTACAAGACATATACACAAATATAAAAAAATAAAACACGGATTTTGGACTTGAAACACCAAAGAAAAACGAAAACAAGAAAATAAAAATAGGATAAACATACCGTCAAAAAACAAAAAGCAAAAAATCTGTTCGCGAATCGCCGCTCCTCGATCCCTCCATACCATTCAACATCCATGCCCAAAGGTCCAAAATAGAAACATTAATGTAACCTCCGGACGCATAGTCTCCATAATTTCCCTCGACAAAAGTTTGTCACCTATTAAATACGATATCATCTCTATATGAAAAAAAAAAAAACAATTACAACGTAGATAAAACAAATGAAGCTAATTACTCATCTAGTAAACGAGTCCTTACTTGTTCGACCCAGGGATTTTCAAAAAGCCATTTCGCAATCATGTTCTCATTTTGATTTGGCTTCGAGCAGACGTCGATCTGTCTAGTCACAAATGGCGAAGACAGTACCGCACTTTGCTTTGTCTTCCTAGTAGCTCTACGGGAAAAAACCTTCTTAGATCTTTCTAAGGCAATATCGCGCTGCCCCTTGACCTCCCTAAAGCCACTAGGTTTCACGCCACCAACCTCCGTTTCGACATCCTACGAACCAAATAAGAATAATTATGAACTCGTATACACATTGATGAAGTAAATCATAAAAGATGGGGAAAAAAATACTTACGGTCTTTGGATTCTCACTCGAGGCGCGTCATGCCCCAGGGCCACCAATCTCAGAATCTTCCACCTATAAACCAAAAATATATAAAAATAAAGCTACTTATACACAAAATAAAACTACCTATACATAATGTAACTAACTAAACATAAAACAGAACTAAATAAACATAATTACAACCCTAAATGCACATAATATTTTACTAATTTAAACATACGATGCTGGTTTTTCGATCCCCGCTTGCATCGCAGCCCCCCCGACATTCATTTCCAGAACCTGCAGAGCATACAATAGTGTGAACTAAAAAAATACTTAAAGGCAAAACTGATAAATCATACTATATAAGTAATGCAAACATATATAATACCCCAACCTCCACGCTTGCCATACCACCATCTCGCACATCTCCTCTTCGTTGACACTCTTCTCATAGTCTTAGAGACGTGTCAAGAATGTCCTCCCATCTACCGACATTGGTATCTTGAGTCAAGCCAATAGAAAAGCTTGGTGCCTCATCACACCATTTCTTGAATTCATCTCTCTTCAGAAATGCACTTTCAATTGCCTCAATTGCAGCAATATTCTCCGCCTTACTCCAAAAGGCTTCATTCATGACTTTCGGTCCCTTCCATACCATCGTCCGAACGGCGAACCCCACCCTGTGAATGCAATTGAGCATAAGAAACCCTTCGCAACGTTCCCAACCATGGCAAATTCGCATCCTCGACCAAGTCCTTTGGAGCAGATCAAGAATAGATATAATCTCGACAACATCGGAGGACAAACATTTTAATCACAAGTAATCGACCGAAATCCCCGCACATCAAAAATATGTGTATAAAATCGGTGAGTGTATATGCACGTAATCACTAACTTTGAATGTACATAATTATAATATACATAATTTAAACACTAATTATACATATTTCAAACACTAAATGCACATAATATAAACTTGAATACACATAATCACTAACATGAGTGTACATAAATAGAATACACATAATTTGGCCACTAATTACACATATTTGAAACACTAAATGCACATAATATAAAACTAAGTACACATAATTCTTGAATACACCAAATCACTAACCCGAATGTACATAATTAGAATACACATATTTAAACACTAATGGCACATATTTGAAACACTAAATGCACATAATATACACCTAAATGCACATAGTCACTAACCTGAATGTGCATAAATAGGATATACATAATTTAACACTAATTGCACATATTTGAAACACTAAATGCACATAATCCTAAAACTACAAACACAAAATTATCTTCCAGAATGCACATAACATAAAACTAAGATACACATGCAGATGAACAACCTTCGCATCGGCCCGGGATGACGAGGTCCCCCGACTGTAGATCCTTCTCCTTCCAAGCCAAATTCAGTGCGGCTCGGTTTGTCTTCCCCATCAAACGGGGCTCGATAAGCCCCATCCCAAACCCACCAAGGTCGATTTCCTTGTTGTTCCTTTCCTTTAGTTTGTCCCCGCTCCAAGCCGACACGATGGGGACCGTCCTTGGAACACTACGCCTCACGCACTTAACTCACAACGTAAAATACCTGTGCAATTACATGGATTACATCAAAAAGAACATACTCCAAAAAAATCAAAAACAAAAAAATTGTGGGAAATAATACCGCCAAAACGGCAAGGGCCCATTAAATTCGATGTTATCTTCCTGGCGACTGCGACTCTCTTTTCAACCAATGTAGTAAGTGTATGCTCACACCATGCTAAGTTCCTAACATTTCGACGTCTACAAGGCTTTTAAGCAAGTGGGGATACACATACGCAGATGAAAAATTACCAATGATAAGGTACTCGACCAATATCAAGAACATCCTTCTAAACCAATCACCGCCATCCACAAAACTCGGATTTTATCGACCCACTTGCTTCGGTGTTACCTTGTAATCCTCCCTACCGAACATAGCGGGCCATCCAGTGTACAAATCGCAAGTCTCGATTTTGTTTTCTTCACTATCATTCTTTGCCCATTGGGGAACCCCAATACTCTGCACATCATTCGGTTCAATGCGAATGCGCCTCATACTATCCAACAACAACTCCGAGCTAGCCGGGTTAAAATTTGCAACTAGCCATACATTAGCCGAGTTGGGAAGTCAACAATTGAAAGGGAAAGCAAACTTCCAAATCCCATATCAACAATGGCATCAATCGAGCCGGAAAGATTACCAAGCGCATTCACCAACACCGCTTGGGTTCGACCTAGTCGATAATGTCGTATATAAGTTCTTTTTCCTCTTCCCCGACCATCGCCTTCGTCCCCACTCCCACATGACCCTTTTACCCTTGTTTTTTGCCATTTAGTTGGTAAAACAAGACCTACATAAAAAATAGAACCAATTATTTACCAAAACATACAACTAATCGTATTGTATAACTAAACACACAAAATTATATAGCTACACACACAGAATTCTATAGCTAAGTTCACATGATTCCAAATCAAATATACCAACTCACACAAATTCTATAACTAAACACACGAGAATTCTATAGCTAAACATACGTAATTCTATATCTAAGTTCACATCATCCAAAAGGAAAACGAAAGCAGGGAAATGCAACACATAAACCATAACCACATTATTATATACCTACACACACGAGAATTCTATATCTAAGTTCACATGATTCCAAATCAAATATACATGCCCCCACCAATTAAATCTCATTCAACAATCCCCAAAATTAAAACCCACATAAAATAGAACACACAATTATATAGCTAAACACACGAATTATATAGCTACACACACACGAATTCTATAGCTAAGTTCACATGATTCCAAATCAAATATACCAACTCACACGCCGAATTCTATAACTAAACACACAAAATTCTATAGCTAAACACACGAGAATTCTATATCTAAGTTCACATCATCCAAAAGGAAACTGAAGGCGGGGAAATGCAACACATAAACCATAACCACATTATTATATACCTACACACACAGAATTCTATATCTAAGTTCACATGATTCCAAATCAAATATACATGCCCCCACCAATTAAATCTCATTCAACAATCCCCCAAAATTAAAACCCACATAAAATAGAATACACAAAATTCTATAGCTAAACACACAGAATTTTATATCTAAGTTCACATGATTCAAAAACACTAATTACAAATATTTCAAACACTAGGTCGAACTCATGTTCTTACACCTAGAAGTTTATTCCCTAAAATTAAACAAATAAGAACAATAGAAATTAATAATAAAACCCAAATTGAAACCCTAATATCAACAAACACAAAAATAAAAGGAAATAAAAATCACGGATAACTTACAATTTTTTGTGCGATAAACCGTGATGGAAATAGGAGATGATTCGTGCGATTCATGATTAAACCTCTACCGTGTTGAATATAAGAAGAAAAATCGAACCAGTTTAATTATCCTTTGAAGAATGCCAGACCGACGGGACGATGTCGTGGAGGAGACGGTAGCAGTGAAGGCACCTATTCCGGCCGGTGTTGTGGTGGAGAGATGAATATGTCTATTCCAAATAAATCGAGAATTAGGAGACGCGATGGCTTGAAGCGGATGATGAGAGAAAGGATCGGTGTCGTGATGGAGAAGTGGAGAAAATCGCGGGATATGAATAAGAAACGATAGACTTACCAAATTCAAAAATTAGGGGTTTACAATTATATCCTTGGAATAATTAGCGTAATTACTTTCCTACCCTTGTTTGTCACTAACATAACTAAAATAGATGGGTAAAATCAGGGCCATTAGATATTAAATCAAAAGGTGTAGATGTGGTCTCATGTTTTACCTAAAGCCCTGGTCTCATTTGATCATATCCCTATATATATATATATATATATATATATATATATATATATATATATATATAAAACACCTCAAGAATCCAATTATATAAAGCTTGCACTAGTTCAATTATTTCTGCATCTGTAAAAACATGCATAAACTATCTGCCTTTCTCCCATTTTTCACTCTCTTATGCAACTTCATAGTTTTACTATCCCTCCACCTCCAAACTGTAAATTCAACCTTGACAGGCTTCAGCTTAAACCTCATTCATGTCGATTCTCGCGAATCTCCCCTGTATCCCGGAAAACTTTCTGATCTACAAAGGTTTCACAGGCTACTTCAACTCCCCAAATCTCAAGACTCATATTTCAATAATATTTTACACAAAAACGAAATAGGGACTAAGTCTATTATAAATCCGACAACAATTCGCCCTCCAGGCAACGCCCTCCGACATGTGTTCATCGTACACATGAACTTAGGTTCTAACAGCACACCAGTTAGTTTACTTTTAGACACAGGTAGCAACTTTGTATGGACACAATGCCAACCGTGCAAATCTTGTTTTCGACAAAATGCTCCTGTTTTCGACCCCAGGAATTCGCGGTCCTACAGAAAACTTTTGAGTAATCATCGTTTCGCTCCTTTTTTCAACTGTACGAACGGAAGAAATTGCACCTACAGCACAAGGTATAATGGAGGAGGGTTCTCAAAAGGGGTTGTCTCAGTCGAAACGTTTAGCTTGAAAACACATACGGGAGGGACAGAACGTGTAAATAATGTTGTTTTCGGATGTGGGCACGAAAACAGTTTAGGGGGAACTGATTATAAAGGTGGGATGACAGGTGTTTTAGGCATGGACAGATTTTATACTTCATTTATACGACAATTAGGCAGCCAATCGTCTTCTCTGAGACGTTTTTCGTACTGCTTGTACGAAATTCTTAATCCGACAAGGACTAGAGGATTCTTGAGATTCGGAAATGACATCGTTATTCCGAATCAAGAACGTGTTCGTAAAACCCCCTTTTTAAGTCTTCCAAACTCATCAAGATATGTGGTGAGAATATTGGATATCAGCATTGGACGTTATCGTTTGAACGTTAAATCAGGGCCGTGCATTGTGGATTCAGGATACGGAGCAAGTGCTATCGAGCAAAAATCTTATTCGGCTATGTTGAGTTTTCTTATCCGACACTTTGATCAGTTTAACCTTCAACGAATCCGAGACTCAAGGTACAAGGCAGATCTTTGCTATAACAGGCCAAGAAATTTTAGTAATTTTCCAACCATGACATTCCATTTTCAAGATGCTGATCTTGAAATCGTGCCGACAAGTTTGTTTCTGATACGGCCTCAGTATTTTTGCCTGGCCATGAGAGGAGAGACGAATCAGACGGTTCTTGGAGCGTTTCAGCAAAGAAACGTGCGGTTTGTGTTTGATCTTGGTGAAGATAAGTTACTGTTCTTAAAGGAAGATTGCTCAAGAGATGGTAACTAATTGTAGCCATGTCTTAATTTTCTATGTAATAAATGTGATGAAAGAGAGTTTAATTTATCAAAACCATCCAAAATGCAATGAATACATTATTCCTTTTGGCAAAAATGTCAATTTTGTTGAACATGAGAAGATAATAGCAGAGTGCATAGAATTAATGACACCTAAAAGAAAGGCAAAATCTGTTGGCATATTGTAATAACTCAACACATTATCTTCTTACAAGAAACTTTACATGTTTGTATATATGTATAATAGTTGTCTGAATTTTTTTGCACAAAACATGGCTCAAACTATAACCATGGTAATCTTCGTCGTCTTCAATCTGTTTTCACTCCATTTTCTCCAATCCATTGCTTTGATTTCAAGTGGTTTCAGCTTGAAGCTCACTCACAGGGACTCCCCACACTCTCCTTTATACCAACCAAACATTTCCAACTTCGAACGCTTCATAAAAAACGTCGATATTTCTAAAACCCGCGCCTCTTACTTTGAAAAACGGGGCGAAACAATAGATGAGGGACGAAAAACAAGAAAACTCAAAAACGAATCTTTTCAACTCCCACTAATCTACCACGAACCTCTATTCACCGTCGAGTTAGGCCTTGGCACCCCTGTCGTTAAACGAAATTTAATTTTCGACACGGGCAGTGGGCTTACGTGGACACAATGCAAACCTTGTGCACGATGTTTCAAACAAAACCAGCCTCTATTCGACGTTAGAAAATCCAGGTCCTATAAAATGGTGGCTAAAAAGGACAAACTTTCAAAGAGGTTTACTTGCAATATTTTCGGATGTTTTTACTACGTGCAGTACTATAGCGGACAGATTTCAGCAGGCATTGCCTCATTCGAAACTTTCGCCTTCCAAACCACGAAAGGAAATTACCGTAACGTCCCTGGTCTGGTTTTCGGCTGTGGTACTATCAACCAGGGCTCTTTTGGCTCCACAAATGCTGTCAGTGGGATATTTGGTTTGGACAAAGAGCCTGTTTCGTTCGCCGCCAGCTTGGCGGCCTAATGAAGGACCATTTTTCGTACTGTCTACCGGAATTGGACTCAACGGCGGCCAAAGACTCGTATCTGAGATTTGGCGATGAAGCAACCATACGAAATACAACAAACGCTCATAGCACGCCTTTTTTAAAAACCAACCGAAACGAAATATTCTATTTATTGAACTTAACCGATATTAGCATCGATGGACAAAGATTGGGACTTAACGAAGATACATTTCCAGGGGATGTGTTATTGATTCAGGCTCTTCTATCAGCTTATTAAACACGAAAGCTTTTACTGCTGTAAAAATTCATTTGACAGTTATTTTTCGAAATTCAAGAATGTTAAGAAAATTGTGAGGAAAACAATGCCAGAAGGGTTTGTTTGCTACACGCGCCCGACAGGTTTTACGGAATTTCCGAACATGACGTTTCATTTCCAGGGGGCCGATTTCCGTGTCCCGTCAGGGAATCTTTTCATGTTTCAACGGAGATTCTTTTGCCTGGCGATGTTGGAGTCGGAGAAAGTGACGATTTTGGGGGCTTATCAGCAACAGAATGTGGGGATTCTGTATGATTTGAAGGATGAGATGCTTTCGTTTGCATCGGAGGATTGTTCGAAAGATGCTGCGGCTTGAGATTATGTTCGGTCGTAAGGGAGTGTTTGCAAACTCTATAAGAAAAGTGATTCTCAGCTTCTAGATGGAAAAATATTTTTTTTTAGAGTTTGCGAACAGGCTTTTTTTTTTCTTTGAACTTTGTCATGTTGATTTACTTGAACATGTGTGAGGTTATAAATAATTTGCTTATATCTACATGTTATGGTTAAAATTTATTATGTACCCCTGCTAGTTTAAATGCTATTATTATCCAGCTGCTTCCCAATTATATCTGTTAAATAGGAGAAAGAAAATTTAGAATTTGTAGCTGAGATATAAAGTTGTAGAAACATGCTCAAATCAGGGCCGTACGAAATTACATCAGAATAAATAAAATAAGCCTGAAAAAGAAACAATTCCGTGGCCGGACTTGAACCCGGTCTCTCGGGTGAGAGCCGAGTATCCTAACCAACTAGACTACAACGGATCTTGTTTGAATTACCTTTTTGCTATTATATAGTCCACTAACATTATTTCTAATTGTTAATCCAATACTTAACATTATATATGGTGAGATATATTATTAGCAATAACTAGAAAATTTTCAGAATCCCCAACGAAAACCAGATACACCAATAACCAATTGGATGATGATTGATTGAAATGCCCTTTAATGAAGTTATAATACTGACAAAAAGACCCAAAAGTTTTTGAAAATTGCAACAACTCCCTTTAGATTTGATTTGTGTTATATTTTCACTCTTCATAAGCAAAAAGTATTTCAAAGCCCTCCCGACACTTATAAAAATATTATAATACACCCTTAAATTTAAGACAGAGTCAAACTTGATGTTTTTTTGTGTGTAATTTTAAAACATCTTTGGTCTTTTTTTTTAATTAGCCTAAACCTCAAAGGTGTTCGTAATTATCTCTAAAATAAATTACAAACAAACGGGTTAAATGAACCAACCCATCTTATTACTCATGTTATTATGGTCGCACCAGATTCTAACCCGAACCCCAAATGCCTCAATCCTGTTATTATAAATCGTGTTTTAGAGTGTAGTGTCGGAGATTGACACCCTATTAGTTGATAGTGCTAGTCGTGGTTTTCCTCCAACTTCCTCAACAATTTTGAGTTATATCTTTCCTTTGTTAAAAAAAAATGAACATTTATTATCATTTTCCCTCTAAAACATTTGTCCTCTATCTCCCAATGTTTTTCAAATATTCTAATCATTTTATTTAATGTAATTAAAAACCATATGCAATTAGAATGAAGAACTTGAAGATCAGAACTAACTGAATGCTAGAGTAAAAAGCAATAAATCCAAATGTTAGCCAAACAGATTGTCTAGATGGGCTTTAAGTAAATGCCATATAGTGTAGAAATCACAGATGCAGATATGAGATGGATTAAATACCTACAAACACAAAGGATGTTAGAAATATGTCAATCACAAGCTACATGTGTTTTTCTTACAAAACATGGCTTCCATTTTGGTTTCTCTTTTGCATAATTCCATTATCAAATGGTTTTAGCTTAGAACTCATCCACAGAAACTCCCCACACTCCCCACTATATAACTCCAATCTTTCTCACCTAAAAGCGTTCTGGAGAGACATCAACACTTCAAAAACCCGAGTTTCTACTATTCTCCATTCAGACATCCTCCTCCAATATTCCCTTATTTTCCGAGAACCCCTTTTCACCCTGGACGTAAGCATCGGATCACCGGCTACCAAAATGACACTAGTTTTCGACACGACGGCTCCGCTGACGTGGACACAATGCCAGCCCTGCATAAAGTGTTTCAAACAGGACTACCCTGTTTTCGACCCGACTAAATCCGCCACATTCAAGAGGATGCGCCTAAATCACAGCATGGCAGCGTTGTTTAATTGTACCCTTCTCGAGTGCTACTATTTTGTGGATACTCGTGTCGGCCAATCATCTTCGGGGATCGTCTCGATGGAGACATTTTTCTTCCGGGGCCCACCAGGGTTCGTCGGGCAGCCCCTGGCGGACGTGGTTTTTGGCTGCGGGACTTATAATAACGGCCAACTTGGTCCTACAACCGTGCTGACGGGGATATTGGGGATGGGAAATTCCCCGACATCCCTGGTCCGACAATTAGGCAGTCGGGCCAATCACCGTTCTCGTACTGCCTGTCAGGATTGAAATTGTCCGGAAAAAGAGTTCTGTTTTGAGTTTCGGTGAAGAAGCCGTCGTAAGTGGAGAAAACGTCCAAACGACGCCGTTTATGAGGGGCCCGCGAGGCGGAAAGTTGTTACAGGGTAGTTACAGGTTGAACTTGGTTGGCCTTAGTGTTGCTGGAAAAAGATTGGAAATTTCAGAGAGCTTTTTAACGGAGGATGCATTATTGACACGGGGTCACCTTTAAGTGTAATTGAAGAACAGGCTTATCAAATTGTGTTGAATGCATTTTCGAGCTATTTTGGTCAGTTCAAGAATGTTAAGAAGATTGTGAATAAAAAGTATCCGAAAAATCTATGTTATAAGTATCCAAGGGATTCAGAAATTTTCCAGGCATGATATGGCATTTTGAGGAGCCAACCTGGAAGTTAATGGGACAAGCCTGTTTATGTTTGGAAGAACTTTTTTGCTGTCAAATTTTATGTGCTTACAGTTGCTGGGGAAGCAAAAGACAAATGTTTTGGGGTTTATCAGCAACAGAATGTCAGGTTTTTATATGATTTAGGCAATGACAAGCTATCATTTGTTAAAGAGAGTTGTTAGATAAATTAAGGTTTCTTGTTTTGGATTGTCTAAAGTCCTTTTATTTCTCTGTTTTCTAATTTAAGTACCTGAATATTAAGATACATAAGTTGACTAAGAATCAAAGATTCATATGTATTGTTTCATGTTACTCATGTAATCAATAAATTTCATGAGTGACAAAGAAATAAAATATAATGGATTGTTCAAAGGACAAAGCTTTACTAGATCTTCATATTAATGGCATATAACTTGTATATCATCATCAAATAGAGTAAGTTTAAGTGCAAGGAAAAGGGAACAGGGATAAACTTTTGCATTATAAAATATAAATCATGTTTGCGAAAGCAGCAGAAAAAAATTAAAATTCCGTTGCGGGACTTGAACCCGGGTCTCTCGGGTGAGAGCCGAGTATCCTAACCAACTAGACTACAACGGATTTATGAAAATCGATAATGACTTGTCATATAACACCAAAAGGAGACCAAATGATATCAAAGCTTACATAAATAGAAAAAAGATATCAGGAAAAGAAAATCTTTAATTAAACTTTTTCGTTGGTCCTGTGCGTTTATGTGAATTGTCTTTTGTTACATTTTTTATTTGCATTATCTCAACATTTGACAATAATTTTGCAGATTTACCAATTAAAACTTTGTGTGTCATGGAGTCAGTTTACTATTTTTATTTTCCTTTCTTCTATATTTAAGTTTCCAGCATCTAATAATTACCGTGTTGATGAAATATTATTAAATCTTATTTAGTACTACTTACCACTATTCAACCATGGAAATTTAATAATTGTCATTTGCTACCAATAGGTTTGTTATAAAAAAGCTTTATTATATTTCTTTCATTGCAAAATTCTATTTACCTCAGAGAACTAAAAATACATCTGATGATAAATACAAAAGCATCAGCCTGGGATTAGAGGTGATTATTAGGGACTAAAAGATGACTGAAAAATCACACCCTCTACTTTTCCTTTCTCTCTTTCTGGCTCTACTCCTCGTTACCAATGTACATTTTCAGAATCAAACGGTTCCGGTTTCAGTTTAAAGCTCGTTCTCGACGAGATTTTCTCGACACCCCTCAGTTACTCAACTTCACCATAATCGACCGTTTGCCTGATTACATAATCCGTCCAACAATCACCCGATCCCATTTCTTGTTCACCATCGATGCATCAATCGGTACACCTAGCAGAAAAAGGACCTTCATTTTCGACACGGAAGTTCATTAACTTGGACTCAATGCAAACCATGTACTCATTGTTTTAAACAGGATTATCCCTTGTTCGATCCCAAAAATCCACTTCATACAAAAACTTTCGCCAAATCACGCTCTAGCAAGATTTTTCACGCGCTCCAATAACGACGAATGCAATTTCAACCTAACGATGAGAGTGGGCAATCGTCGTCAGGCATTGCATCGGTAGAAACTTTCACTTTCCCATCCAGCAAAAGAGTCCCCGAAAGCATACAAGGGATTGTTTTTGGTTGCACCAATAATTATCAGGGTCAATTTGCTAGCAACACTTTGGTAACTGGGATTATGGGCATGAACAGATCTCCTCTGTCCTTGATAGGCCAAATGGGACCTAAATCAGTTCGACGATTCTCTTACTGCTTGTCAAAACTCAACTCCCCAATAAAATCGACATTTTTGAGATTCGGAAACAATATTAAGGAAAAGGAAACTTTCAGAAAACTAGTTTTCTCAATTCACGCAATGACTACAGCGTGAAATTACTGAACTTAAGCATCGGAGGGCGTGTTACTGAGCCTCCCGAGGGTACTTTCTCAAGTGGTGCGTATTGGATGTCGGTAGCGTACGACTTATTTAGAGATGGGGGCTTATAACGCGGTTAAAAATGCACTTATACAGCATTTTGATCGGTTTAATCTCACGAGAGTCGATAGTGATCCAAGTTTTCCAGGAGACTTGTGCTATCTTTTACAGCGCGGATTTAGAAATTATCCAGGCATGATTTTTCATTTCCAGGGCGCCAATTTTGAGATTGGACCAGAAGCCCTGTTTCGTTTTATAAACGATCGATTTTGCCTGGCGGTCATGGGGACGCAAAAGCGGTTAACAGTGCTGGGAGCTTATCAGCAACAGAATGTGAGGTTCATATATGACATTGGCAATGAGAAACTCTTGTTTGCTAAGGAGGATTGCTCACAGGATAAAGCTTGACTTGATTTTCACATATAACAGTATATTAATTCACTAGTCAATAAAACTGTGACCAGAAAAAAGTAGAAAATTAATCTAATACATGTGTCATGGTAAATATTTCTGTGACATATTTCAGCCTTTTTCTTATCATCGTTCCGTTTTTTCCGATTTGTGCTTGAGAAGCTGTTATTTAATAAAAAGATATGATGGTAAAATCTTTCATTATGTAACATAAAAAAAATTTGGTTCATTAATACGGTATGATCTTTCATCTCATGTTTTAATACACTAAGGTGAATGTCACGTGCATAAAATGATGTCATTATTGTACACGCCATTGCATTCATATAGATTATTGAAGGCAAAAACTTGGACACAATGCACCCCGTGTATCAACTGTTTTCAGCAAAATTATCTTCTCTTCGATCCCAAAAAATCCAGATCCTACAAAAAACTCGCGCAAAATCATCCTTTCGCGAGATTCTTCCGACGCGCCAACAATGGAGACTTGACATTCAATGCATCGTGCGGCAGCGGCCAATCCTCAACCGGCATTGCATCAGTCGAGACTTTCAGTTTCCCATCACACAAAAGAGCCTCAGAAAGCATAAACGGGTTCGTTTTGGCTGCGGAAATAACCAGCAAGGGTATTTCATTAATTCAGTAACCGTGTCATGGGCATGAACAGATCTCCACTCTCTTTTATCAGCCAAATGAACTCAACATCGGCGCATATTTTCTCGTACTGCTTGCCCGCAATCAGTTCCCCTGTCAAAACGACGCGTTTAAGATTTGGAAACGACGTTAAGATAACAGGAAATCTGCAAGGAACTAATTTCTTGAACAACAGCATTGACTATAACTACAGAGTGAAACTAATGGAAATAAGCATTAACGGACGTCGTTTGAACCTGCCAAACGGGACTTTTTCCAGAGGCTGCATGTTGGATACTGGATGTGCAACAACTAGAATCGAGGCTAATGCTTATAACGAAATTTCGAGAGTACTAATACAATATTTCACTTGGTTTAATCTAACGAGAGCGGCTTCTCCTTCGAATATTCAAGGAGAGTTATGCTATCTTCTCTGCGAAGGATTTAGAAATTTTCCAAACATGGTGCTTCATCTCCAGGGAGCTAATTTCATGATTGGACCGGAAAATTTGTTTCGTGTTATAAACGATCGGTTCTGCCTGGCGTTGTTGAGAGGTGACAAGACAGTATTGGGTGCATATCAACAGCAAAATGTGAGGTTTATTTATGACATGGGCAATCAAAGACTGTTGTTTGGTAGAGAGGATTGCTCACAAGATCAATAGAATTATTCTTCATGAGCATTTATATCATATACATCTCAAACAATCTAAAACTCATTATTGTATACCTAAGATCTAATCATAGTGGTTATCTATAAATTGCTCCAAAATAAATGCTATTGTGCAAATTTAAATCTACAACTAAAAACTTAAATAAACTTCCTATCTCTTTATCAAGAAAAGTAAATCAAGATGATTCAAGCCCATAATATATATGCACATACATTATATCATAAGCATTTTATATATAGGCTTAAACATGGCTAGAAAATTACCTTCTCTGGTGTTAAGTTTACTTCATCTTTCACTGCTCATTTATTGCCAAAGAGTAAACTCAGAATCAACAGGTTTCAGCTTGAAACTCACTCGAACAGATAAAAAACCAACCGATCATTTTCCTGATATAATCCGTCCCTAATCACCCGCTCGACTTTCATATTCACCGTTGAAGCAAGCATTGGCACACCTAAGACCAAAAAGGCCTTACTTTTCGACCCGGAAGTAAACTAACTTGGACACAATGCACCCCTTGTATCAACTGTTTTCAACAAGATTATCCTCTTTTCGATCCCAAAAAATCCAAATCGTACACAAAACTCCCTCAAAACCATCCGCTCGCCAGATTCTTCAGACGATCCAATAACAGTGACTTAACCTTCGACGCATCATACATCAGCAGCCAATCATCAAGCGGCATTGTAGCATCCGAAACTTTCAGCTTTCCATCACACAAAAAGTCCCGAAAGCATAAGAGGCGTCGTTTTGGCTGCGGAAATCACCAGCGAGGCAATTTCAGTAGTGCAATGACTGGTGTCATGGGCATGAACAGATCTCCTCTCTCTTTTATCAGCCAAATGAACTCAACATCAGCGCAGAAATTCTCGTACTGCTTGCCCCGATCAATTCCCCTGTCAAAACAACACGATTAAGATTCGACAAGACGTTAAGGAAACGGGAAACTTACAACAAACTAGTTTTTTGAACAACGTTGACTATAGCTACAGAGTGAATTTACTTGACATAAGCATTAACGGACATCGATTGAACTTGCCAAACGGGACTTTTCCAAGGGGCTGCATATTAGATACCGGATGCGCAGCAAGTAGGATTGAGGGTCGTGCATATGATGAAGTTTTGAGAGTACTAATGCAATATTTTAGTCGGTATAATCTAACGAGTGGCTGCTGGTTCGAATTATCAAGGGGAGTTATGTTATGTTCTGCGTCGAGGATTTAGAAATTTTCCAAACATGATATTTCATTTCCAAGGAGCCAATTTCATGATTAATGGACCTGAAAACTTGTTTCATGTTATGAACGATCGTTTCTGCCTCGCATTGTTTAGAGATGACAAGACTATACTGGGTGCGTATCAGCAGCAAAATGTGAGGTTTATCTATGACATAGGCAATCAGAAACTCTTGTTTGGTAGAGAGGATTGTTCGCAGGATAGTGCTTGATTTATCATATGCATTAATAGATCATTTCTCATGTAATAAGAAGAGCATATGAAAGGAAATAAAAAGCTTTGGTAATTAAATCAGAGATTCAAATGTTCTTTTTCTACAATTTTTGTTACTTTTTTTGAGCATTATAAGGCATACATCTCAAAACAATTAACAATCTTTAGTTTTATACAGTAACAAAACACCTAACTATAATCAATATAATATTTTCCTATGTTTTTGTCACAGTGACTGTGATTAAATTTACAGATTGAGAAGAATATTTGATTTACTAGAGACAAATGTAGACAAGAGCTTCATTATGTAACACGAGATATCGATGTTCTCTTAATTAAATGTTGTTTACTATACATATATAAGAACATAAATAATGTTCCTATCTCCATATCATCAGAAAAGCAAATGAAAACTATCAAGCCTATTTATATTATATTACATGAGAATAAACACTATAGTCTTAAACATGGCTAGAAAATGGCCCTCTTTGCTATTCATTTTACTTCACTTAGCACTACTCCCCTATTGCCTATCTCTGGGCTCAAAATCAACAGGATTCAGTCTAAAACTTACTCGAAGAGATTTCGACTTATCAGGGAAATCAACTAATTATTTCCCTAATACAATCCGTCCCAGAATCACCCGTTCGACCTACATTTTCACAATCGAAGCAAACATTGGCACACCGGCCAGCAAAAAGACCTTTATTTTCGATCCAGGGAGTGAATTAACCTGGACGCAATGCACGCCTTGCGTTAATTGTTTCAAGCAAGATTATCCCCTATTCGATCCCAAATATTCCAAATCCTATCAAAAACTTTCTCCCAACCACACTTCTGCCAAATATTTCAGAAAAACAGTAACGGGATTTCATTTTCAACTTACTTTACGGCAGTGGAGAATCAGCCTCAGGAATCGTCTCAGTCGAAACTTTCGGTTTCCCTTCATCAAACGGAAAAGCCTACGAGAGCATAAATGGTGTCGTTTTTCGGTTGTGCAAACTACCAAATAGGGCATTTCAGAAGGTCAGTGACAGGGATCATGGGTTTGAGCAGATCACCACTCTCCATAATTGGACAAATGGGAGCAACAGCGAAACGGTTTTCGTACTGCTTGCCCCCGATTAGTTCCCCTATCAAAACGACGTTCTTGAGATTCGGAAACGACGTTAAGGGTAGAAATTTAAGCAAAGTCAGTTTCTTGAACTCCATTGACTATAACTACAGAGTGAACTTACTAGACATAAGCATTTCAGGGCAACGCTTGAATTTACCGACCGGTACTTTTCCGACCGGCTGCATGCTGGACGCTGGCTGCGGTGGGAGTGTAATCGAGACGCGCGCGTATAATGAGATTCTGAGAGTACTACTACAACATTTTCAGCGGTTTAATTTGACAAGGGTAAGTGGTGGTTTAGGTTTTCTTCAAGGCGAATTGTGCTATCGTCTTCGTCGGGGATTTAGAAATTATCCAGGCATGACATTTCATTTCCAGGGAGCAAATTATGAGATCGGACCAGAAAATTTGTTTCGTGTTACGAGCGATCGCTTCTGCCTGGCGCTGACGGGGTCGAATGATAGGACGATCTTAGGCGCATTTCAACAGCAGAATGTTAGGTTTATTTATGATAATGGTTATCAAAAGCTGTTCTTTAGTAAAGAGGACTGCTCCCAGGATGGAGCTTGAGTTGTTCATGTGTTAAAAGAGTTATTTATATCTCTTGTGATTATTCATGCATGTAATAAGATATTGCTAGTAAAAGGAAAAAGAGTTACATTCATTCCCATCAATGATATAAGAAAAATACAATCAGCTTCATCATAATTTAACACTAACAAAAATTCGAATGAGATTTCCTCTTTTAATATAAGAAAAATACAGCCAGCTTCATCTTTCATTTCACCTCATCTCGTTACCTTGAAACTCTGCATTGATGAGAAAAATAATAAATGAGAGATTAGACAAAGAGAAATTAGTAAGAACAGTATGTAAGAAATCGTATTGTAAGAGCAGTAGAGTTTTAATTATAATGTTGAATAAAATTTCAAAGCCCGAGTTCCAACAACTTCGAAATGGACGAGAAGTCAATAGTGCATACCTTCACCCTTTTCACTAGCTCCTTAGCCTTGGGATCGTTATTGAAATGATCACGAACCGCTGCATAACAGAGGCAATGCCAAGTAAATAGAAGGGCAATAAAAGAACAAGAACAATTTAAGCAAGGAGATCATTTTCCTAGCTTAATTTAAGACGAAAGGTCCTCGGGGTGGTGCTAACTATGGAACCATGTATACTGCTACATGATTTGCAAATTTTAAGTACAAAAAATGCTTGCTTCAATACTGTGACATGTATGTAAACATAGTATAACATAGTGACACCATTAAGAAAGGTTAAAGGCAACGCATGCACAAAAACAAGAAACTAAGTGAAACATATAACTGTTTCATGAAAGAGCTAGAGCATGCTACCGATTTCTCAAAATCGGAATGAAAAACTTAATACTATATAAACTTTGTACTGACAAAGTGATGCCTCAGAATTTAGGCTACAGCATGAATTTATCTGTGTCAAACGAAAACTAGGAATTCATGTAGATATAAACTCAATACTTTTGATCATTACATGATAAAGTGACCTGGTGATTTTGAAGGTAGCTCGATATTAATGCAATGTAAGTGCCTAATCTCATCAAAGGCAAATGCTTGGGTAATGCGAAAAGACTAATCATTAATTAAAGCAATACTTAGCATGACAGATAAACAGGAAATGAGGCAAAATTAAATAAGACCTGTAGTATCTGGTTTATTGCTTTTGCTAGAGCAGGTTTGAGATCCCCAGGTGCAGTTCCCCACTTTCATAATCATCAGCTAAATCTTTAAAACTCTTAAATGTCCTGGAGGGGTGACACAATTATCCGTACAAAATAGATATTAGATATTCCATAAGTAGTTAGCACCGAACCACACAAAAATTGGGGAACAATTGAGTCAAAACCAAATATCGAGCAAGTTACGAAGTTTGGGAGTTGGAAAGGGAAGGAAATGGAGCCCGCAAGACTTACTTGTCACCTCCATTCTCTGGTTTTCGTTCAACTGTGAACTCATTGAACCATGGGAAAATGATGTACTTGATGTACTCAAGGCATGGGTTCTTTTTCACAACTTTTGGAGGGCAGAATGCTTTCTTTATTTTCACGTTCACATCAGCCTGTAAAATTCATTAATATCAAACTGATAGCAGCTCAAAGGTAAAACAATTTGGACGAACTACCCAGAAGAAAAAACAAAACAAAAACATGTCAAACTAATCAAAATTTCAACAAACTATTATTAGAAGTAACTGGCCATTGTCCTTGTTGAAACCAGACAATACCTCTTCGTCCTCCATGTAAATGGAAGATGATGGGTCACTCTTTGACATCTTCTCCTGTCCTTCCTGCAAACCAGGAAGCATATCTGCATGCACAATTAAGAGAAAATCAATTGAAAATTACTTGAAGAATATGTTAATAGAGGTATGAACTTCTAAGTACACACAGAACAAATATGCTTACGGTGGGACAAAATTATAGGCTTATTTTTCCTTTTGATGTCATCACAGTACTCCCTCGCAAGCACATTCACTTTCCGTTGGTCCATACCGAGCTGGCAGATGTCGGCCTGTTCAGATAAAGTAGCAACAAGAACTTTAAATTAAACTAACTATGGATGTCCTAATTGACTATAGTGGCAATCAGCAGACACTATAAAGCTAGCGCAAAACACATCATAAAATGGACCTAAAGTATACCGAAAAAGAAAAAGAACATTGGCATGCATTAAACTCAGTTTCCTCAAAAACATCAGATGGCATATGACCAGGCTTCAGTAATATTAATATCTAATAATTTTCATAAGTCATTAATATCTGACAAAACCCAAAGTTTCTCCAAAAATAAGACTTAATGCTCGAGGTTCATACAAGGTTCTAATTAAACTGTATGAAAAACAAACTAAAATGGATAATATAACAGCATAATAACATTTTAAATCTCAATCATATAGGTGATCAAAATATCATCAGTAATTTATGAACTTCATGGGTAGAAAAAGCAATTCTTAATGAGAAAAAACATCTCATTTGAAAATATAACTTAATACAAACAGCTAAATTTACGCAAGCAGCAAAAGCATATCCATGTATTGCTTGTATAAATGGTCACCTTAAGAAAAATACATCAGCACACTGCATGCATGGATAGAAAATTTGAGCTGCCGTCAATTCATCTTGCTCTGAGCGGCCCATAATTTGACAACACCTAAGGAAAAAAAAAAAAAGAGAAGAGAGAGATGACAACAATACTTAGACATTCAGTTAGAATACTGAACAAAGAAATACATACCTCACTATCCTTGGAAGCTTGTTCCTTCTAGCTATGTCCATTACAAGAGGCCAGTACTCATGAGCCCGGAGTTGATCTCTTCAGAAGACCATATGAATTCTACCTGGCCTCCTTCAATATTCATTCCTACAGCTTTCCATATCTCGATCAGGTATTGCCCTATCACTTGAATTTTCTTCAGGTCACCACCCATTTTGTTGTTCAGCTGCGCAAACCAATCTGCAATCCATATTTTCACTTTGCAGCCAGCAGAAGTCAGCTTGTTGACATTAATTGCCTTCATAACCCCCTGCTCAGAGATTTACAATGGGCCCCATCAGAGACGATCACAAATAAGCATCAAATTAATGTCAATATCCAACATGAACAGATGTTTTCCCTTCCAGGGGCAAAAGTATTAGTCTCTAAGAAGTATATGGGAAGCATAAAATGTTTATTTGGGAAAGAAAAAAAAAATGATATGCACTACTAGTTCACACATCATAGATAAGTAACACAATCTTTATCAAGATATAGTAAGAGCTAAGCATGATCAAACATAGATACTCAGAATGTCAACCAATCATAACCAGCCACAAGCTGGATCCAGAACAAAAATATGTTATTACACATCCAAATCCCACGCAGCGTAAAAAGAATGTTTAAATCACATATCCTATTAGATGAGGTTAGGTTTTCCTTTAGGTTGCATTTGGATTGAAGGATTTGAATTTGAGGAGGGGATTTGAGGATAGGATTTGAAAAGACTCCACCGAAGATGGATTTGAACACCACAATGACTCAAAATTAGCTCAAAATAAGAGCAAAAGAAATTGAAATCCATTCAATCCAAACAAACTCAATGGATTTGTTATGTGGATTTGAAATCCTCAACTTCAAATCCATCAATCCAAATGAAGCCATAGATTTTGCTCCACAATGTTAAACTTTTGCATATAAGTCAGAGTCATCCCACTCAAAGTAAAGCATGAGGCACAAGAATTTCCGCAGTTAAAAATACCCAATTGTACATCTTTCCATCAAAAGCACCAAATTTTCACAAACACTAAAGAATACCAATTCAACTAACTGATCCTTCAAAATGAAAAATTTAAAAACAAAGAAAAAAAAGAAATAAATAAATTTTCTGGAAAACTATACAAGCAAAGGAATTACGCGACCTGAGCAATATGCATTCTGCCAGACGGTTCAAATCCATCATAACAAATGGGCTGAGGCTTGTTAGCCAATAGTCTCTCCAACTCATCCTCTTGTATGCACTCTTCACCAATGCTCCTTATTATATCGAACCTCTCTTTCACGCTCATCCTACAATAGTTTACTCAACAATTCAGCATCTAGATCTCATACTAAGTAATAGAAGCGAGAAATACAAAATTAAACAAGAAAACCATTCAAATTATACATGTACAATTCTAAACAAGGAAAGAGAGAGATTACTGGGGTTGAGGAGAAATGGAGAGGGAATCCAAAGGTTGAGAAGGCGGGGTTTCATTGCTGTTGCTGTTTTCGTTCTCCATTGAGGAAGCCGTGAGATTACAGTTAGGGCTTTGTTGGGGAGCAATGTGATACGAGCTTCTTATTTCCAGTTAGTTTAATGGAAGACAATCACTTATATGGGCCAATCCTTTCTATGGGCCTTACTAAAGATAAAGTTTCTAAAGGGCCTATCAACTCTATGGGCCTAAATGAAGAGATTAAAGATAAAGTAGCAAATGGGTCTGACAAGATGGACACAAGGATCAGGCCCAAGAGTTCAGGTAGATTGCCAGCATGGCTGAAGGATTATAATCATGGAGATATTAAACGGACAGTGGCTCATTGGCCCAGGCCGTTAAAACAAGAAAAAAAGAGGGTTATAAATGTAATTATTTTGGCCATTTTTTTTTTTATCTAAAACATCCCATGTGGGATGAGGGATTAAGGTCACATCCCCAACCTATTGATTGATATATCAGAACAATTACATCAGTTTACAGCAACACGAAATGATCTAAATGAAGGTATTCCTATCTGATCTAATCTAACTAATCCCTTAACAAATAAAGGAAGGGATGAATCAGAAAATTCAGTAAAACCTGTAGAGTTTCTACCAATATTAGCTAGTCTATTAGCAACCTTATTCCCTTCTCTATGAATATGAGAGATATGATATGAAATATTCCGAAGCCTGTTATGAATATGTACAAGAGAATCTTTAAGAGACCAATGCCCGGGAGATGAGTTTACAATTGTTTGGCATAATATCAGTGAATCTGTTTCAATCCAGAGCTTTGTAATGCCTCGTGTAGCCAACTGATTAAGTGTTGTATGTAAAGAGCAACCCCTTCTGCTTGTAAAGCATTAGAACATCTAGGCAAATTTGCCATGAATGCCCATATAACCTTGCCCTGTTCATCCCTAAGAACCCCTCAATACCAGCTGTGTTGGAATGTTGGTCAAAGTCCCCATCTGTGTTCAACTTTAAGATTGATTGTTGAGGTTTTTGCCATAGAATTGCTTTGTGATGAATTGTGTGTGAAGTCCTGATCTTGATGCCAATTTTTACTGCCTCTTCCATAAAACCCTTCCATGTGTCTTTCTTGAATAAATGAGCCCTATCCATCATATCAATGTGAGATTGGACTTGATGAATTATTCTGTGATGACTGAACTTCCCCTCTCATGTTTGCTATTATTTCTTTCCTTCCATATATACCAAAGAATCAAACAAGGTAGCAGAACAGTTATATGTGTAGTGTGTGCAAAAGGTGTTATATTAAACCAACTAGAGAGAAAAATGTGTATGTGCTCAGTGTGTGGTTAGAAATTCTCAACCAAGCAGCAAAGTATTCCCACACCTTCTTAACTTGACTGTTAAAGAGAAAAAGATGAAGAATATCTTCAGAAGTAGGAGGGTCAGAAGGAGATTGAGAAGAATGTGATATTACCAGGGCAGCATTGGCATTTGGAAGCCAAGGATATACCTCTGTGTTGAATTAAACAATCCACAGGCAGCCTGTTCTGAACAAGTCTCCACAAGAAAATGGAGATAGATGGTGTGATCAGCTTGTTCCAGAAAAGTTGGAATGGAAAAGTGGGTAAAGGATGAGGGTTTTGCAGCATAGAGTATGCAGATGACAGAGAGAAAAAGCCATTAGAGGAAGGTTTCCAAATCATATTATCTGATGCATTGGCAGAGATAGGGATTTGACTGAGCTTGTGAGTCCACTCATGGCCAATAACTTTATTAAGGAGTTCACAATTCCAGTATTTATCATTCCAGAAAAATTAACAGGCACATTCTCAAGACCAGGAAGATAGAAGGGTCAATATCATTAATCAAGGGTGGGACTTGTACCAGCTATCATACCAAAAACTGATGTTACCATCAAGAGACCAAACAGTGTGAGCTTGCATATTAGTTCTGATGCTACACATTCTTTTCCAAATAAGGCTATCACATAATGATACAGATGTAGTTAACATAGGCATTCCCCACATATTTATTATGCATGAATGTAGCCCACAAAGAGTTATTAAGCCTAAACCTCCACCACATTTTCATAGAAAAAGCAGTAATAACATCATGTATATTTCTGAGGTCTAAACCTCCTTGAGAGATGGGAGAACACACTTTATTCCAAGCAATCCAATGAATCCTTTTTGAGAATTAGTAGAATTCCAGAAAAATCTGGCCATGATTTGATCAAGCTTGTGCACAATATATTTAGGAGGTTTAATCACTTGCACAAGATGCAAAAATATAGAGTTAAGGGTGCTTTTAATGAGCATGAGTCTACCTCCAAAAGATAGAACCTTACTAGCCCAACTAGCCACTCTTTTCTGCATGTTTTGCAGAAGACTGATAAACAAAATACCTTTTTTATGCCCTTTATATAAAGGAGCACCCAGATATGTAATAGGTAATTCCTGGTGCTGAAAATGTTTGTGCTGAGCAATCCTTTGGATTCTAGACTGAGGCATATTTTTACCAACTACAAAGCACTTTTCTGTTTATTCAGAGCTTGACCAGAAATCACACAATATTTATCCAAAAATTCACAAGAGTTGTAAGAGCTCTGTCAGAATCATTAGAAAAACAATCACATCATCAGCATATGCAAGGTGTGAAACAAAAACACCCCTGTGATTTATATTGCAGGTAAGTGTGTGTTTTAAACAAGTTCTCAAGGCCTCTAG